>OZ005737.1:199506093-199728593 GCA_963930755.1 Eudasyphora cyanicolor | reverse complement strand
TATTTTATTTATTTTATTTTATTTTATTTTATTTTATTTTATTTTATTTTATTTTATTTATTTTATTTTATTTTATTTTATTTTATTTTATTTTATTTTATTTTATTTTATTTTATTTTATTTTATTTTATTTTATTTTATTTTATTTTATTTTATTTTATTTTATTTTATTTTATTTTATTTTATTTTATTTTATTTTATTTTATTTTATTTTATTTTATTTTATTTTATTTTATTTTATTTTATTTTATTTTATTTTATTTTATTTTATTTTATTTTATTTTATTTTATTTTATTTTATTTTATTTTATTTTATTTTATTTATTTTATTTTATTTATTTTATTTTATTTTATTTTATTTTATTTTATTTTATTTTATTTTATTTTATTTTATTTTATTTTATTTTATTTTATTTTATTTTATTTTATTTTATTTTATTTTATTTTATTTTATTTTATTTTATTTTATTTTATTTTATTTTATTTTATTTTATTTTATTTTATTTTTATTTTATTTTATTTTATTTTATTTTATTTTTATTTTATTTTATTTTATTTTATTTATTTTATTTTATTTTATTTTATTTTATTTTATTTTATTTTATTTTATTTTATTTTATTTTATTTTATTTTATTTTATTTTATTTTATTTTATTTTATTTTATTTTATTTTATTTTATTTTATTTTATTTTATTTTATTTTTGTTAGGTAGTACCCCTATTCTTATTATTCTTCTGTTACTACCTATACTAATCTTCAACTCAAATTCAATAGAAGTTGTAATAACTACTCAATTACTCATGTAACTGTACATAATACGAATTATGCTTTTCGTTTGTTTCATTATTCTTTATATTGTATTACATTTCGATACTCTACCCCAGTTCTAATAAAGACTTTGTTTAAGATAAATGTGTCCGTTTATTCATTCCGCTTACAAAGGTTATGGGCCCAGAGCCATGTGAATAAAATAAATCATAACCTCGTGTTGTAAAGTTGCAAAAATATATATTTCGTGCGTCAAATTCATAATCGTGAAAAAATATTGTTCGTCAAAAAGTTAATCGTTTTCGTCTGTCGAAATATATAATAAAAATTGTTCGTCGATGTATTGTTAACAAAAATCGTTTGTCGATATATTGTAAATTAAAAATCGTTTGTCGAAGCTCTTTGTGAAAATGTCGGGTTCAATGCAGATTGACAAATTGAATGGTGAAAATTATTCAAGCTGGAGTATTCAAATGAAAAGTCTCCTTATAACATTGGATTACTGGTTTGCATGTGAAAATGTTTGTCCATTAACGGCATCTGCGGAAGACAAAACACGTTATAAAACCATCGATGAAAAAGCCTTAGCCACAATCACCCTCAATGTGAAGCCATCAGAACTGATTCATATAAAAAACTGTAGAACTGCTATGGGAGCTTGGGATAAGCTGAGTGGAATTTATATGGCTAAAAGTCCAGCCCGAAAGGTCAATTTGTTTAAAAAACTGGTTCGTTTCAAAATCCAGGATGGTGTACCATATGCACAGCAAATGAATGAATTCAGTAGCATAGTGGAATCTATAAAAGAAATTGACACATCCATGAATGACGACTTCATAAGCATTGTTCTACTTTGTAGCCTGCCTGATAGCTTCGAAAGTTTTGTAGTAGCCATGGAAAGCAGGGACAAGTTACCAACGTTCGAACAATTGAAGGTCAAAATCATGGAGGAACGGAATCGTCGTGGTGAGAGGCTGCAATCTACAGAAGAACATGTGTTGGCGATAAAGAATAGGTCAGACAAAAGGAATAAGAAATACGTTCCAAAATATGTACATGGTGAGAGAAACGGTGATAGTGACAGAAAGAAGAATGTTAAATGTTACGCATGTGGAAAACGTGGTCACATAAGATCTGAATGTAAAACGTCTACTCACTCTCCCGTTGTTCTCTGTGCGAATCAAACTATGAAAGAAATTGGCGATAGTATGTGGATACTAGACAGTGGAGCATCCTCCCACATTTGCCGTAATAAAAATTTGTTTTCGTCGCTGAGAGATCACCAACAACAAATATTTTTAGCTTCTGGAGAGAGCGTTAGTACGAAAGGCATAGGTAATGTAATTGTAAAATCAGAGTATGCTGACATTACCTTATGCGACGTCTTGTTTGTGCCGGGATTAAAATCGAATTTTTTGTCGGTGAGCAAAATAATTAAGAATGGAAATTCCGTTCGGTTCACAAAAGACAGTGCTTTCGTAAATAAACCAACAAATGAAACTATTTTTAAAGCTAAATTAATTGGAGGTATATTTAAAGTAAATTTTGAATATAAAAGTGATTACGCGATGTTAAACGTTGACGACACGGAATTTGAATTATGGCATAAACGATACGGACACATAAACTATGGTGACTTAAATAAACTGATTAATAACGAAATGGTTCGTGGTATTAATATCAAAAATCGAAATTTAAAATTTGAAAACAAATGTGTAATCTGCAGTAAATGCAAAATTACATCGCGGCCGTTTAAATCATACAACGAAATTTGTACAAAAAGACCAATGGAAGTGATACATAGTGACGTATGCGGTCCTATGCGAGTGGAATCACAAAGCGGTTCACGGTATTTCGTTACGTTCGTCGATGATTATTCGCGCTGCATAAATATCTATTTCCTGAAACAAAAATCTGATGTTTTCAATGTTTTTAAAGAATTTTTGAATATGGCAGAAAACCAAACAGGCCATAAATTAAAAATATTACGGAGTGATAACGGCTGTGAATATTTGTCGAATGATTTTGAAAATTTTCTAAAAGGACGAGGCATCATACACCAAACGACAACCAGCTATACACCTCAGCAAAATGGAATAGCTGAGCGCGTCAACAGGACTATAATGGAGATGGCTAGGTGTATGATGGCCGATTCGAATTCCCCAAAAAACCTATGGACAGAAGCTGTTAACACTGCCGTTTATGTAAGAAATCGTTCGCCTACCAAAGTGCTGCAAAATGTAACACCATACGAAAAATGGCATAACAGAAAGCCGGCAGTTTCTCACTTCAAAGTGTTTGGTTGTAAAGCAGTTGTTTTGAATAAAAAGCCCGGAAGAAATAAATTGGAGCCTAAAGGTGACGTTCTAATGTTTGTCGGTTATTCAACAACAACAAAAGGCTTTAGATTGTACAACAATATTAAGAAAACCATCGTCATATCGAGAGATGTTGTATTTTTCGAAGATTTGTTCGTCAATCATAAAGAAGAACAACAACAAGAGAGTGGCAGTAGTGCATTTACCACTAACATAAAGCTGATCGATGAGTTACACACGCCTCACACATCTCCCCCACCAACTCAAGTTCCACTGGATAGTGATGAAGATATGAGAGAAATTGAAGAAACCGAAGAGCTAATTCCCCCTTCTCCTCCTCAACTATTACCGAACCCCAACATATCAATAAACGAAGCTGACGTACAAGTAATGGATGACGAAAGTGATGTTGATAGCAATTATGGTGAGAAGAGAAAAAGGGGTAGACCGCGAATATTAAGAACAGGGAAAAAGGGAAGACCGCGAGTACTCAGAGACGATAATAATGTACAAAGGCCGAGTAAATATTTTTTAAGGGAATCAACACCTGAAGTTCTTAACGAAGTACGAGACATTTCAGCAGACCCAACAACTATCAGTGATGCAATGAGTGGAGCTGACGCCGAAAAATGGAAAGCGGCGATGACGGCTGAGTATAACACCCTATTGCAAAAACGTACTTGGGATTTGGTGGACAAGCCGGAAAATCAAAATGTCATTGGAAATAAATGGGTGTTCACAACAAAGCGTAAAGCGGATGGCTCAATCGAAAAATACAAAGCGAGACTTGTAGCGCTCGGATGTTTCCAAAAACCAAATATTGATTACACCGATACTTTTGCACCAGTTGTCAGACATAGCACAATTCGTTTAATTTTATCCATTGCAGCTCGTTTCAAACTTCTTGTAAACCACATTGACATCAAATCAGCCTACCTGAATGGAATTTTAAAGGAGGACGTTTACATGTATCAGCCAAAAATGTTTGTGGATCCAGAGAATGAAGACAAAATTTGTAAGCTGAAAAAATCGTTGTATGGCCTGAAACAAGCCGGTAAAGATTGGAACGATAAAATAAACGAAGTTCTAAGTGCAATTGGATTTAATAGATGTCTGACTGATATGTGTGTATACACCAATAGAAGAGAAGGTGAGCTGAGTATCATAGCTATTTACGTCGATGATATGCTGATCGCTTGCAGCAGCAAAATAAACATGGAGAATATCATCATAAAATTGAACGAGCATATCGAAGCCGACGACAGAGGGGCCGTGAGTAATTTTCTCGGTCTGGAGGTGGAAAGAGACGGTGAGAGAGGTTGCGTGGGTATACACCAAAATATGTTTGTAAGAGAATTGCTCAAAGAGTGGAATATGCAGAACTGCAAAACAGCAACCACCCCTCTCCCACCGGGAACAGTGCTTCAAACGTGTGATAAAGTTCGGTGTGAAGGCGAAGATGTGAAATTATACCAGTCACTTATTGGAAGTCTTATGTACTTAGCAACAATATCACGGCCAGATATTGCGCACACAGTATCCAAATTATCACAGTTCAACGCTCATCCTCATAAGGAACACCATACAGCTGCGAAACATGTATTGCGATATTTGAATAATCATTCGAAGCTTGTTATATCGTACAATACCGAAGAAGACTTACTGAGTTTCACCGATGCTGATTGGGGATCTAATCCACTTGATCGTAAATCTTTTAGTGGTATTTTTGTTTTTTTCGCAGGTGGACCTATAAGTTGGGAATCTAAGAAGCAGCATGTCGTGGCCCTAAGTTCTATGGAGGCAGAGTACATCGCATTATGTCAAGGAGCCAAAGAAATCACATTCCACAGAAGCTTGTTGAACGAGATGGGTTTTGGTTATCTTATTCAGAAGCCTACCGAAGTGCGATGCGACAATATTGGAGCCCAATTTCTTGCCAATAACCAGATGACCTTGAAGCGAAGTAAACACATTGATATTAGATTTCATTATATTAAAGAAAAAATTAAATTAAATGAAATTAGTATTACATATGTATCAACAAATGAAAATGTTGCTGATTTATTAACAAAATGTTTACCTAGAGTTAAACATCACCACATATGTAATTTATTGAAATTTTGTTTTTGTAAATAAATTTTTGATATTTTTGTTTTTATATGAATTTTCGTTGAGGTGGACATTGTTAGGTAGTACCCCTATTCTTATTATTCTTCTGTTACTACCTATACTAATCTTCAACTCAAATTCAATAGAAGTTGTAATAACTACTCAATTACTCATGTAACTGTACATAATACGAATTATGCTTTTCGTTTGTTTCATTATTCTTTATATTGTATTACATTTCGATACTCTACCCCAGTTCTAATAAAGACTTTGTTTAAGATAAATGTGTCCGTTTATTCATTCCGCTTACAATTTTATTTTATTTTATTTTATTTTATTTTATTTTATTTTATTTTATTTTATTTTATTTTATTTTATTTTATTTTATTTTATTTTATTTTATTTTATTTTATTTTATTTTATTTTATTTTATTTTATTTTATTTTATTTTATTTTATTTTATTTTATTTTATTTTATTTTATTTTATTTTATTTTATTTTATTTTATTTTATTTTATTTTATTTTATTTTATTTTATTTTATTTTATTTTATTTTATTTTATTTTATTTTATTTTATTTTATTTTATTTTATTTTATTTTATTTTATTTGATTTTATTTGATTTTATTTGATTTTATTTGATTTTATTTGATTTTATTTGATTTTATTTGATTTTATTTGATTTTATTTGATTTTATTTGATTTTATTTGATTTTATTTGATTTTATTTGATTTTATTTGATTTTATTTGATTTTATTTGATTTTATTTGATTTTATTTGATTTTATTTGATTTTATTTGATTTTATTTGATTTGATTTTATTTGATTTGATTTGATTTGATTTGATTTGATTTGATTTGATTTGATTTGATTTGATTTGATTTGATTTGATTTGATTTGATTTGATTTGATTTGATTTGATTTGATTTGATTTGATTTGATTTGATTTGATTTGATTTGATTTGATTTGATTTGATTTGATTTGATTTGATTTGATTTGATTTGATTTGATTTGATTTGATTTGATTTGATTTGATTTGATTTGATTTGATTTGATTTGATTTGATTTGATTTGATTTGATTTTATTTGATTTTATTTGATTTTATTTGATTTTATTTGATTTTATTTGATTTTATTTGATTTTATTTGATTTTATTTGATTTTATTTGATTTTATTTGATTTTATTTGATTTTATTTGATTTTATTTGATTTTATTTGATTTTATTTGATTTTATTTGATTTTATTTGATTTTATTTGATTTTATTTGATTTTATTTGATTTTATTTGATTTTATTTGATTTTATTTGATTTTATTTGATTTTATTTGATTTTATTTGATTTTATTTGATTTTATTTGATTTTATTTGATTTTATTTGATTTTATTTGATTTTATTTGATTTTATTTGATTTTATTTGATTTTATTTGATTTTATTTTATTTTATTTTATTTTATTTTATTTTATTTTATTTTATTTTATTTTATTTTATTTTATTTTATTTTATTTTATTTTATTTTATTTTATTTTATTTTATTTTATTTTATTTTATTTTATTTTATTTTATTTTATTTTATTTTATTTTATTTTATTTTATTTTATTTTATTTTATTTTATTTTATTTTATTTTATTTTATTTTATTTTATTTTATTTTATTTTATTTTATTTTATTTTATTTTATTTTATTTTATTTTATTTTATTTTATTTTATTTTATTTTATTTTATTTTATTTTATTTTATTTTATTTTATTTTATTTTATTTTATTTTATTTTATTTTATTTTATTTTATTTTATTTTATTTTATTTTATTTTATTTTATTTTATTTTATTTTATTTTATTTTATTTTATTTTATTTTATTTTATTTTATTTTATTTTATTTTATTTTATTTTATTTTATTTTATTTTATTTTATTTTATTTTATTTTATTTTATTTTATTTTATTTTATTTTATTTTATTTTATTTTATTTTATTTTATTTTATTTTATTTTATTTTATTTTATTTTATTTTATTTTATTTTATTTTATTTTATTTTATTTTATTTTATTTTATTTTATTTTATTTTATTTTATTTTATTTTATTTTATTTTATTTTATTTTATTTTATTTTATTTTATTTTATTTTATTTTATTTTATTTTATTTTATTTTATTTTATTTTATTTTATTTTATTTTATTTTATTTTATTTTATTTTATTTTATTTTATTTTATTTTATTTTATTTTATTTTATTTTATTTTATTTTATTTTATTTTATTTTATTTTATTTTATTTTATTTTATTTTATTTTATTTTATTTTATTTTATTTTATTTTATTTTATTTTATTTTATTTTATTTTATTTTATTTTATTTTATTTTATTTTATTTTATTTTATTTTATTTTATTTTATTTTATTTTATTTTATTTTATTTTATTTTATTTTATTTTATTTTATTTTATTTTATTTTATTTTATTTTATTTTATTTTATTTTATTTTATTTTATTTTATTTTATTTTATTTTATTTTATTTTATTTTATTTTATTTTATTTTATTTTATTTTATTTTATTTTATTTTATTTTATTTTATTTTATTTTATTTTATTTTATTTTATTTTATTTTATTTTATTTTATTTTATTTTATTTTATTTTATTTTATTTTATTTTATTTTATTTTATTTTATTTTATTTTATTTTATTTTATTTTATTTTATTTTATTTTATTTTATTTTATTTTATTTTATTTTATTTTATTTTATTTTATTTTATTTTATTTTATTTTATTTTATTTTATTTTATTTTATTTTATTTTATTTTATTTTATTTTACTACATAATTTTAATTTACATTTTGTTTTAAAAGTCCATATTCAGCTATTCTTTAACTTATAACAATAATGCGAAATATTATTATTATTAAAAGATTGAAATCTGTTAATTTATTTTAAATAACTTATTTTTATTATTTGATTTTATTTTGAGCTTAGCCGTCTTATTTAAAAATTTTATTGACTGTCCTTCAAATGTTTAGGAATAACATTTCATGAGTGTGTGTTGCAAATTCACATTTGCACCAAATGATTCCGATTATTTTTTTGTACTCATGATATTGAATTTCAAGAAGACAGATATTGTCATGTTAAAATGCAGTGAACATCTGCCAACAGCGGCCTGATCTGTCTATATTTGATACTTTCATTAAATCTGAAATTTACATACGATTTGCATTTAATATTCCTCGTCTATCAAAGTCAGAACTCGTTTTCCCTTCTTCAAACATGAAAAACTTTAGCCAACCCGGGAACAGAACACACTTTTTGCCTTCTGTGCCTTGTAAGCTACCAACCAATTACCAAAAAGTATATCCTTTTTTCTGGAGGTGCAGGCAAAAGCCACCACACATCATTCATAATTCATGATACAAAATCCATGAGGAATAAAAAAATGTATAAAAATGGGAAATTTTTTGGCGAATCCCTTTAACTCTCCAGTGGGAATATAATATAGACATCCAAAGGATACCACCGAAAAAATTGGTAAATTGTTGTAGTTTTTTCTCTCCTTTTCTCCGTCATAGAAATTGTGAAATTTAACACCTACAATGGGTGCTTTTCTATTTATTTATTTTTTTTGTGAAAACTTTTCACATTTCAATGGAAACCCATTTCAAATTTTTCCTGTGCCCTCAACCGTACCAAACAAAAAAAGCATACTCCACTTTAAAACTTCATCTCTCAAAAGGAGTTTGGTACGTGCGAAGAGCTACCGAAATTTCTAAAATTTTGTAATGATTTTTTATCGATATACTCGTGTACCTACCAACACCAAGTGCATGTATAACCCTCCGTCCTATACTGCAACGGGGTCATTCACTTTATAAGTGCAGTTCGCCGTGCGTAACTGCATGATGCATATGCCTGTCGTCCTTGTGACGGGTCAGTTCACTGCAGGACGAAATGTTGGCCGGAGTCTCTCGACACGCTCGTAAATTGCCAGTTTATGGTACAGGCATCACATTACATTCACACTTTCCTCTTTGGCCCGTCCCCATCTTTTCGTCCTTTGCTTTCATATTGCATTATACTATACGAACATTTCGATGAATATGGTTATTTGTCCTATCCATTAGGAAGAACATTTTTTTATTTTTATGTACAACTTGAATTGAAAACACCCTTCAACATATGTTGCCCTCCTGTGGACCGGAAGGTTTTGGACAAACAAAAGCCAGAGTGTTAAAAACGCCTATTGTTTTTTTTTATGAATGCATTGCAATTTTAATTGATTTATTGTGCGTATGGTGTGATATAAATATGCATGCGGTTATGGATATGACACGATTCAGTTGTTGTGAAACGACCTAAATAGACTTAGTTATGGAGCTCAGATGTACACCAACCATTAGCGAATGACGAAAGCGTATTAGTAATGACACTTTTAAAGTGTCTTAGTAAAGACGCTAAAGTGTCTTAGTAAAGACACCAAAGTGTCTTAGTAAAGACACCAAAGTGTCTTAGTAAAGACACCAAAGTGTCTTAGTAAAGACACTAAAGTGTCTTAGTAAAGACACTAAAGTGCTTTAGTAAAGACACTAAAGTGCTTTAGTAAAGACACTAAAGTGTCTTAGTAAAGACACCAAAGTGTCTTAGTAAAGACACCAAAGTGTCTTAGTAAAGACACCAAAGTGTCTTAGTAAAGACACTAAAGTGTCTTAGTAAAGACACTAAAGTGCTTTAGTAAAGACACTAAAGTGCTTTAGTAAAGACACTAAAGTGTCTTAGTAAAGACATTAAAGTGTCTTAGTAAAGACACTAAAGTGTCTTAGTAAAGACGCTAAAGATTCTTAGTAAAGACACTAATTTGCAAAGACACTAAAATGTCTTAGTAAAGACACTAAAGTGTCTTAGTAAAGACACTAAAGTGTCCTACTAAAGACACTAAAGTGTCTTAGTAAAGACATGCCTTAGTAAATACACTAAAGGGTCTTAGTAAAGACACTGAAGTGTATTAGTCAAGACACAACATGGTCTTATTAAAGACACTTAAGTGACTTAGTAAAGACTCTAAAGTGTATTAGTAAAGACACTACAGTGTCTTAGTAAAGACACTACAGTGTCTTAGTAAAGACACTACAGTGTCTTAGTAAAGACACTACAGTGTCTTAGTAAAGACACTACAGTGTCTTAGTAAAGACACTACAGTGTCTTAGTAAAGACACTACAGTATCTTAGTAAAGACACTACAGTGTCTTAGAAAAGACACTACAGTGTCTTAGTAAAGACACTACATTGTCTTAGTAAAGACACTACAGTGTCTTAGTAAAGACACTACAGTGTCTTAGTAAAGACACTACAGTGTCTTAGTAAAGACACTACAGTGTCTTAGTAAAGACACTACAGTGTCTTAGTAAAGACACTACAGTGTCTTAGTAAAGACACTACAGTGTCTTAGTAAAGACACTACAGTGTCTTAGTAAAGACACTACAGTGTCTTAGTAAAGACACTACAGTGTCTTAGAAAAGACACTACAGTGTCTTAGTAAAGACACTACATTGTCTTAGTAAAGACACTACAGTGTCTTAGTAAAGACACTACAGTGTCTTAGTAAAGACACTACAGTGTCTTAGTAAAGACACTACAGTGTCTTAGTAAAGACACTACAGTGTCTTAGTAAAGACACTGAAGTGTCTTAGTAAAGACACTACAGTGTCTTAGTAAAGACACTACAGTACCTTTACTAAGACAATTCAGAGTCTTTACTAAGACACTTCAGTGTCTTTACTAAGACACTTCAGTGTCTTCACTAAGACATTTTAGTGTCTTTACTACTCTTTACTACAGTGTCTTAGAAAAGACACTACGGTGTCTTAGTAAAGACACTACATTGTCTTAGTAAAGACACTAAAGTGTCTTAGTAAAGACACTAAAGTGCTTTAGTAAAGACACTAAAGTGCTTTAGTAAAGACACTAAAGTGCTTTAGTAAAGACACTAAAGTGTCTTTGTAAAGACACTAAAGTGTCTTAGTAAAGACACTACAGTGTCTTAGTAAAGACACTACAGTGTCTTAGTAAAGACACTACAGTGACTTAGTAAAGACTCTTACGTGTCTTAGAAAAGACACTACAGTGACTTAGTAAAGACTCTAAAGTGTCTTAGAAAAGACACTAAGGTGCCTTAGTAAAGTCACTGAAGTGTCTTAGTAAAGACATTGAAGTGTCTTAGTAAAGACACTGAAGTGTCTTAGTGAAGACACTGAAGTGTCTTAGTAAAGACACTGAAGAGTCTTAGTAAAGACTCTGAATTGTCTTAGTAAAGGTACTGAAGTGTATTAGTAAGGACACTAAAGTGTCTTAGTAAAGACACTAAAGTGTCTTAGTAAAGACACTAAAGTGTCTTATTAAAGACACTACTATGTCTTAGTAAAGACACTACAGGGTCTTAGTAAAGACACTACAGGATCTTTGCAAAGACATTACTGTGTCTTAGCAAAGACACTACTGTGTCTTAGTAAAGACACTACAGTGTCTTGGTAAAGACACCATATTTTCCAATTATCTTAGTAAGATCACTAAAGTGTGAACACTTATCTGAGACGCTAAACTGATTTAGTAACATTCAGGACGAAGAAAAACTTGCGTGATTTTTTTTTATCGCAAACCATTCTACGTAAACCTGTTTATATTAAATTAAAACCCCCCAAAAATACATACTCCTAATCTAAATCGAATATCATTAGCCACAATTCAATTACCACAAATCACTATGTCTTTACACATTGCATTCTTGGTATACGTATTTGTATTTTTGGTATTTGCCATAACAACATTTCCGAAACCAAACCAAAAATATAATCAGAATTTTGTCAGCGTAAACAAAAAAAAACAAAAACTCGAAACCGCCATCACCATGGGGTCATGTGGCGAATGGAACAAATTACAACGCCATTCTGAGATCTGTATCATTATTGCACTACTAAATATGTCCGACAACGAGAATCGAGTATTATTTTAGCGGTTCTCGTTGTATATAAACACAAGGACGAGAGTACGGTTTCTATTTGACTGTGGTGGCCAAAAACCATATTTTCCAATTATTGTAATACCGCACAAAATACAAAATGCCAGCGGTTAAGTTAGGGTGGGACGATTTCGAATGACAAATTGGTATTTATGTTTTTTTTTTTTTTAAAGCAGTAACAACATTGCATGCAGATTAGAAAATATGGTTGAGGTGACCAATACTTATTTGTATCAGCTGTTGTAACTGAGTCAGCCTCCGCAGCTCACTTTTAACAACACTTTGGAAAACTTTTTACGCTAAATTGTCAATTATAATCTTAATTAACCTTCTTATACTCTCAAAATCTAAAATAATAGGCTCGCCAATGTCGTAATTCATCTAATGATCACTATTATCACAATATGGTCCCCTTAAAAACATGTTATTATCATAGGTCGCCCCTTGGTATGCTCATAATTTACTTCAATATGGTCTTCATGGCCATGCGAGTAATATTATACCTGTCATAATTCAGGATGGCATGGTTACCACGACTATTATATTAGCCCCATGTCGCCTCGGGTAGTAATTCAGCATAACCTGATCTCGATTATCATAATATGATCTACTGGAACTATTATAATCACAAGTCGCCATAATATGATCCCCTTGTAAATGATGTTATACTCGTACTACTCTTTAGTTTGCTCTTAATGGCCTTTATAGAGTCCCCCTGTCACCTATGGCCATAATACGCCTTAATGTGATCCACATAACCATAATATGGTCCTCATAGCCTAAATATGATGCCCCTGACCAAAATTACAATTCGACTGACTGGAATATCGAAATACCCATTATCCATAAAAGAGCCTAATACATAGATATATGCGGCAAAATATTTGCACTCTAATGAGATATGTTTGGTGGAATTTCCTCGCCATCGGACGACAAAGTCCGATACACGCATGCATTATAATGCTCCGAGTACTTTACGTGTGGACGTGACAGTTTTCGCCATAAATATCCCTTTCATTTTGGCGGAATTTTGTTATGATAAAGTTAAACAATTTACTACAGAATACAAAGTTTTGTGTGCAACTAAATTTATTCACAGAGCTAAACTACAAACCATTAACTTGGGGGGATATTCATGATTATTCACGTAGACCATTAGAAAGCAATAAACGCTTTTATTGCGATTAGTATGATAATGAATGGGAATTTTGGGACATTTGGGATATTTCAAAATAAACATTTTAATAAATTCACTTAGTTTCTCAAGAATGATACAAATGTCTAGTGTCTTTACTAGGACACTTAGCAGTGTTGTCTTAGCAGTGTTAAGACAGTAGAGACACTAAAGCGTAGTAGAGACACTAAAGCGTAGTAGAGACACTAAAGTGTCTTAGTAAAGGCACTAAAGTGTCTTAGTAAAGACACTAAAGTGTCTTAGTAAAGACACTAAAGTGTCTTAGTAAAGACACTAAAGTGTCTTAGTAAAGACACTAAAGTGTCTTAGTAAAGACACTAAAGTGTCTTAGTAAAGACACTAAATACTAAAGTATCTTAGTAAAGACTCTAAAGGTTCCTAAGAAAGACAATAAGGGACTTATTAAAGACACTAAAGGGACTTATTAAAGACACTAAAGGGACTTATTAAAGACACTAAAGGGACTTATTAAAGACACTGAATAATGTCAACTATATTATGTCATGTTATACTGAATGAACTTATGTAACGTTTAACATTTGCTTACTAACTGCACCTCGTTGTAAAGTCATTCCTTTCGAATTACTGCACACAAGTACTCGTATATAAAGAGCAATTTCACCCCAAAAATGTCCCCTCACCAAACAATTTCTGGCCAAACATGGATAAACGTTTTAAATTTTTTTTGTTGGTACAATGACCAAACCCAGCAGCGGCTGCAAACAAATCATCATAGGAAAACTATAAACTGGTCTCTGTAAATAAATTCCCGACAGCTTTTTTTTTTTGCTTTAAAATGTAACCTAAACAAAGGGAAACAAGTAAAAACAAAGCAAAAAAAAACAGGAGCAAAAAAGAGGCGGAAATTATGCACATGCACGTTATTTGTAAACATGCATTAATATATATGGCTAGTAATTGCACAATAAATCCCAGCCCTACCAGCTCACCCCTTTCTCCCACTATTAACCACTAAGACTAGGCTCAGCGGTTCATTCTGAATAAACTCCGCGGGCTAACCATGAAATAGAACACGATTTTGAATAGATTGTTTTGAATAATGCTAACTAAGAGATATTAAAATCGTGCCAGGAGTGATGCAGTTTGGTGGCGATGATGGCAGTAACCAATGTGACATTACACAGTGCCATGGTCGCTGCTGCTCCAGTGCTGTTGAACTTCACACCATGACACGCTATGTGGCAATTATACTGCTATATGGATGAATAATTATGGAAATTGTGCATCCAACTCCTAGACTAATGTCCAACATTGATGAGGTGGATTTTTATGGGAATTTATATTCATTTTTTCATAAGCATAGAATATTTACAATGCATTTTACACTGTTGTTTCTATAATAAGACACTTTAGTCTCTTTACTAAGATACTTTATTGTCTTTACTAAGACAATGTAGTGTCTTTACTAAGACAATGTAGTGTCTTTACTAAGACAATGTAGTGTCTTTACTAAGACAATGTAGTGTCTTTACTAAGACACTGTAGTGTCTTTATTAAGACTCTTTGGTGTCTTTACTAAGACTCTTTGGTGTCTTTCCTAAGACACTTTGGAGTCTTTACTAAGACACTTTGGAGTCTTTACTAAGACACTTTGGAGTCTTTACTAAGACACTGTAGTGTCTTTACTAAGACACTGTAGTGTCTTTACTAAGACACTGTAGTGTCTTTACTAAGACACTGTAGTGTCTTTACTAAGACACTGTAGTGTCTTTACTAAGCACTGTAGTGTCTTTACTAAGACACTGTAGTGTCTTTACTAAGACACTGTAGTGTCTTTACTAAGACACTGTAGTGTCTTTACTAAGACACTGTAGTGTCTTCACTAAGACACTGTAGTGTCTTCACTAAGACACTGTAGTGTCTTCACTAAGACACTGTAGTGTCTTCACTAAGACACTGTAGTGTCTTCACTAAGACACTTTAGTGTCTTTACTAAGACACTGTTGTGTCTTTACTAAGACACTGTAGTGTCTTTACTAAGACACTGTAGTGTCTTTACTAAGACACTGTAGTGTCTTTACTAAGACACTGTAGTGTCTTTTCTAAGACACTGTAGTGTCTTTACTAAGACATAGTAGTGTCTTTACTAAGACATAGTAGTGTCTTTACTAAGACACTGTAGTGTCTTTACTAAGACACTGTAGTGTCTTTACTAAGATACTGTAGTGTCTTTACTAAGACACTGTACAAAGACACTGTAGTGTCTTTACTGGACACTTCAATGTCTTTACTAAGACGATTTAGTGGCCTTACTTTAGTGGCTTTACTAAGGCACTTTAGTGCCTTTATTTAGATACTTTAATGTCTTTACTAAAACACTTTAGTGTCTTTACTAAAACACTTTAGTGTCTTTACTAAGACACTTTAGTGTCTTTGCTAAGAAACTTTAGTGTCTTTATTAATATAGTGTTTGAAAAGTTTATTGACAGCGAACAATTTATTAAAATTGTTTCCGATTTTATTCAATAGTTTACTAGATTCATCTTCAGCTGACATTTTTCTCTGCTCCACTACGTCCACACTTGAATATTTAATTAACTTTTAGTCAATCTATCTGTTTATCTTCAATTTCTCTATTATATTTGTCCGTTTGTGACAAATCCTTATTCTTTTCATGAAATTGTGTTTCTTGTATTATTTTTATTAGTTTTTCGTATTTAAGTTTAACGCTTTTTTCTTCTTTTTGTTGCCACTTATTTTGTTTAGTTTTTGGGAAAGTATAAAATCCATTCGAAATGGATTTGTTGTGTAAATAAAAAAGCGGCTTTTATTACAATCCCTCTCCGCTGTTGAGTTGGTTGGGCTCACAACAAAAAAAGTTGATATAGTTTGAAATTTTGTAGTTTATTTTCAGAAAATTGCATCCCGAAACTTTTCCCCTTGCAGTTATTTATAGTTGTAGAGGAAGAAAAAGTTTTATTTTGTACTTATGTAGCTGGAGAAAATAAACGAAATGAAACAAAACAAAACAAAAACGACAACAAATCAAGGAAACTAAAATGAGTCCTGTAGAAGAAGGTTGCGCTATATCACAATGTTATCCCCTGTGATGGAAAAGGGTGATAGGCAAAGACGACTTAAGTGAAGCTATATTTTGAGAGAGAATTATTAATGTGTCCCATGTTTTACATGAAAGAGTTTGCGGATCGTTGATAGTCTTGGGAGCGATCCTTATATTCATACATGGCGTTATCTGGATCTCCAATTTTCACACACTGTTCGCAGCATTTACGGCGTATTGCGCAAGTCATTCGTAGAATTTGGATTATCTTCACCCCAATTGCGAAACATTTTTTATTAGATACCCATTCAACCAAAAATTAGCTTCATCGCTGAATCAGATTCTGTATGGATATTAGTTTCATAGAAAATTTCAAGAATTTCTAAGAGTATCCGTGATGAAATGGCAGACCAAATTAAACAAAAAGCAATTATAACCTGTTAAATCGGTTGTCGAATAAAACAGAGTTACCAACTGAAAGTTGTGAACCTGTAAAAGATCACCCTTAATGTACTGAAGACGCCACCTTACCGAACCCTGAACTTTGGATCCAATTTTTTCATTATTGTTTTAATTCGCTATGAGCGAGAATACTTGAATAAAATTTGACTCTGAGCTTTGGGGGTCCCGATACCGGACCTATATCTTAAATTTCTTCATTCAATCTGCATAGGTTTTGCTATAGCAAAAAGAATTACAAAATATCTACTGAAGTATGCATTGAATTCGTTTTGAAAGATCTTATTCAAAGCCCTTCTTGATTTTGTCATATTGATTGTTGGGCATACTGAGATTTGGCTTTTTATTTAATCTTATTCTTTTTTTTCTCATTTTTCCAGTTGAAACTTGATTTTTATTTGAAAATGTTCTTTTAGCTTTTCCCCCTTTGATCTGAAAATCTATCCCTCTATCCAAATAGTTACAGGGACACACAAACACACACCGAAACTTACATTAAATATTATGAAAAGTTGTAATTTTCCCAAAAGTTTTTTTTTTGTTGGACTTTTTTCGCTTTTGGCTGGTTGGCTTGGTCGTTTGCTTGGCAATAGTTTTTGGCCAGTTTTTCTGGAGCTGATAGCCAAGCAGCAGCTAGCAGCCACTGAGCTTTCCCGTCAGCCACTTGGCTGCAGTAATTTCTGGTTGCTGTTGTTGTTCTGGATGTTGTGGGGTTCGACTTACTCGTATTTACTTGGCAGCCAAAAGAAGAATTTGTATTGGATAAGTTCTGCTTGTCCAGGGAAGGACGAAGCAGCATTTGAAATGTTATAAAATGGTTTTGATTTAACTTTATAAGCTTCCCAAAAACAAACTCCTCTAGTCTTACTGTTTGGTCTGTCTGTCCGTCAGTCAGTCTTTTAGTGTTTCTAAGCTTCTGTACTAAGTACATTTGAAACTACATGTTTTGTAATTGTTGTCCTTCCATCCATTCACAGAAAGATATATATAGAGAGAGAGAGTTGAAAAGCAAAGGATATTCATATCCTGTGTCTTGTAATTCTGTAATTGAAACGATTTGATAGAGAAGTGTGGACTTTAGCATAATGAGCAAAGAACTTATCTAAGGTATTAAGTGCAAAATCTTGTAACTGGAATAGTTTTACAATTTACATAAATATGTAAATAATGGTGAGAATTACATACATAACTCTTTAAATAACATTTAATTATGTAAATTGACTAAACTGCAAGTCCAAGATGCACAGTGGAGGGTTTTATGACAAAATAGAATAGAAACCACTAAGGAAAGGCTAAATTATCCAATGCATACTTCAACTAAAATTTGTTTACATAATTTACATTTGGTACGTTTCTTCATCTGTAGCCAAATCGGCCGAAACATACACCCAGGAATTCGGTTATAACAATAAAAAAATAGTACTAGCAACAAAGAGTATATTGCCTACGCCGTGTGTCGGTTGTATTTATATATAAATAGTTGAAACAAAAATAATAACATGGATACGATCAAATAAAAATGCTTGCAACTAAATCGATGATTGTATCAATCGAATTAAGATTGTTTTTTTCATTGACACTCGGTTAGTTGTGGTAACCAATTTTAAACTTTCATTATAGTACCATATGATCGATTTTTTGTTCTGACAACCAATGTTTTATTCTTGACAACAGAAATTGTATCAATAGACCAAAGATTATTATTGCAACGAATAATTGTTTACTACAACAGAAGAAATATTAATAAATTAACATTTTGTTCAAGAACGGTATATGTAGTCAAAAATAATCCCGTGCGGATAATAATGTGTGGAATGCAGAATATGTTGTGAAAAATGTTTTACATAAATTTAAATAAAACCAAAAATCATGAAATTGAAAGCACATGGTTAAGCTGTATTTGCATAAAAGTTTTGCGTTTTTTTTTGTGTACTAAAATTTGTGTCAAATGTGGATATACCACATAATTTTGTTAGAAATTGTTTGGTTTTTTTTCAATAAATAAAATAAAAAGTAAAGAAAACTGTTTTTAATTAATCGTCGGTATTATATGACTGACAAATTGTCAGAACAACCAATTTTTTAACACAGTTGGTTGTGGCAACATACAACAGATAATTGTATCCACCATTTTCGTAGTTGGCGCCAACACAACTAAAATGTTGGATGTCCTGATGGAATCGCATGATAGTAGACAGAACTACCAAACTTCGGTTGAGGCAACCAAACTGTATTCTGTGTGTATATACAAAATCGGTAATGCTGGCCCATGGATCAAGAAACTCTACCATGCTAAATTTCAAAATGATTGGATGTAAATTACAACCTCTATAGGGCTAAAGGGCCAAATCGGACGAAACATATACGTGGGAACTATATCTAAATCTGAGCCGATTTTCTTCAAATTGAGCAATGTTGATCCATGGATGAAGAAACTCTACCATGCAAAATTTCAAAACAATTGGAAGCTTAAAAAAGTTTTTTTTAGCTATATCTAAACCTGAAACGATTTTCTTCAAATTCATTAGGTTTTCTTTCAGGTACGAAAGTCTCCTAACTGCAAAATTTCAGCAAGATCCGAGTGAAATTGCGACCTGTACTCAACCAATAACATAAGATGGACTCAGCTTGTGCTTGTGAGTTGATCGGTGTATTTTAAAGTGCGTCTAGCCGTGGAATTTCTAGATGTTCCAATCAACTGCCATGAAACAAACTTATAATATCTTGTACATTGTGGTGTATGGTATAAAGAGGCCTTATAACGGGTTTTCAATAGGAATGATATGATTTTGATGTGCCGTTTCGGCCATTTGTAATATGTCATGATCTGTCATTTGTTTTTCATTGTATTCAGCAGTGTTTACAATTTCATCATGGAGTGATATACCCAAGAACAACTTTTACAAATTATTCAGTTTTATCATCAAAATAATTGTTCTCCAATTGCAACTTTTCGTGCGCTAAGTTAATTTTTTTAAAATAAAAAAAAAAACACTTTCCAGTCGACCTACGACCTTGACATCCATGAGCAATATTTTAGCTCTCGTTAAGAGCTATCTTTTTGAGAGCTATCCATTGTCAGATTGTGGCTATGTGCCATACAGCAAATGAAACACTTGAATTGTTGCGAGAAAAGTTTGGAGATTCGATTATTTCAAGAAATTGTGATATTGAATGGCCTCCAAGAAGTTGTGATTTAACACCATTAGACTATTTCTTGTGGGGTTATTGGTCTTTCGAAATAAACCAGACTCCCTTCAAGCTTTAAAAGTCAATATTGAGCGTGCCATTCATGACATACGACTTGATTTAGTGGAGAAAGTGCTCGAAAATTGGGTTAATCGAATTTGTTCCTGCAGAAGAAGTCGTGGAGGTCATTTGAATGACGTTTTATTTAGAACTTAATTGTATCGATTGCACTTCACATTAAATAAACAACTATTGAATTTCCTTAACAATCAGAGTGTTTTTTTTTTCATGGATGGACGGCAACTGATAAACAATTCATCACCAATCAATTAATGTAGGTTCGGAGAACTACCTGCCTAAGCATAAGCGGAATTTTAAGGTCTACAGTGACAGAGTCTCACGAGTCCTACTCCATCTACTGTCGTTTAATATTGTTGCCAAAGATTTTGCAACCAAAGCGGCATTAAGATTAAACTGTCTCTCAATGTAAAGGTTCAAGAATTACGGCAACATAGGGGTATCACCCTGTAGAGCAATGATAACCGACCGAGTGGACTATATACACCGTTGTAAACCTTCTGAGGAACTTACCACTAAGATACCAGGCAGAGAGAAATTACTTGGCAGAATACCTCCACTTCTTTACAGAAGGTTCAATGCTTGATGAGAAAGTTGTCTGACAATTACCCTGTAAAGAACATAGTATTGATAGAGCTTACAGACTACCGAAATAATGACAGTAAGGGAAGCCTGTATGTGACTGAGTCGCAAGATAGTGACCAACACTGCATCGTCATTTAATCGGGCTGTCATTAAATCTATACCTAAATTCACAAACAGTCCTCGACTACCACTGCCACGCAATACCTCATATGTGTGCCTGGGCAATAACAAATCTGATGATGAACTTGCTAGCAAAAGGACGACATTACAAATTGTAAAAGAATTTGCATATATTGGCTTAGGTCGGAGGAATGCCTCTAAGAGATTAATGCGAAATTGACAGAAATCGAAACTAGACAAATCTGGCCAAGATATGAACTAAGAAGGCCAATATATCTCCCCACACTCAAGAGAAAAATGCTCTCAGTTCCGACGGGACCCTGCATTATCAGCAAACACTCCGCAAGGTTGGATATTGATCCAAATAACTTTTGCAGAAGCTGTGGAGATGAGGAAGAAGTGCAGAACACCTGTTTTGTTACTGTCCCACATTGAGTGAACGCCGTTCGGATATACTGAGTCGGCTCTTTTAGGAAGTCTGAAAGATCTTGGCGGTACTAATGTTCGTATTATTGACAACTTTGTTTATCAAACATGTTTCGATGGCGGGGCATGTAGCGTTCCATGGTGGCCCTAGGACCTCAATTGGTCTATGTGAGCTAGTAACATTGACTGCTGCCATAACTAAACCTAATGAAACCCTGTGTGTTAAAGTCTAAAGCCAAATTTTTGTTTGCAAAATCCTCTTCTATTTTTTTTATTTGCGGCATATAAATCTTAAGCTCTTGAAAATCGTTGCTTTATTGTAGATTATAATTTATATTCTATTTAGGGGCGAGTTTTTTTTCATTACGCATTTAATATTCACTGTTGGTATCCCCTTATCCAGCGTCCAATTTGAACATGACATGGAATTTTATGTTTACATATTTCATGTTTTTCGGAAGTCATTTTCATTTAATGGGATTTTAATCTACATCAAAGTGAAGTGCGAGGGGTGAAGAGAGTGCAGTGCTGATAAAACAGCCAAAAGTGTACAAAGATAAATGTACATTGATTTTAAGTTATGGGCAGAAAATTCTAAAATACAGGGTGTTGTTTTGAAGTTACAGAACCTTAATATATCAATTAAACCAACTTTAATGGACGGCTAATTTAATGTCATTAATCTTTTAATTTGATTTTATGTTATGGGCAGAAAATTCCAACATACAGGATGTTTTTTTAGAGTTATAGGACGTTAAATTAAAATAAAGCAAAGAAAAATATGTTAATATCAATTAGACTATAGCCATTAATCTTTAAATATGATTTCGCCCCAACGGCTGACTCCAATTTCCAGGTCTTCAATTGGGTCTGGTTTATCGGCGTAGACCAATGACTTTACATAACCCCTCAAAAAATAATTCAATGGGGTTAGGTTAAGAGTGACAGCCTGTAAAACAGACTCACTTAAACCATATAGTCCATTGTGTTAACACAGGGACGTATAGAAAACATAAGTTATCTGTAGCCCCTCCCTTTGTTCCAATTTGATTGCTTTAAAAAGCTCGAAGTTTGGCGAATTCCAGCATCAGCAAAGTTAGCTAACTCCCCAATGAAATAAGAGCCTAAGGTTGCATGCCGCCTTCTGAGAGAACGGAGAACGGCCCAGACACAGAAAGTGTTCTATAGATTCCTCATCCTCTCCACAGCTTCGGCCAAAGACATTTTGCAAGACCTTCAATCTCACTGCGTGCCGTCCAAGAAGACAGTGACCCGTCAAAACAGACAGACACGATAAGTGAGACGTCCGGTATCGACAACGACACCAGAGCTTTGGTGCGTTTTGAGTCTATGCTGGGCCACATCAGCCTGGAATGTATTCAGTTCCTAACTAGTGACCACCTGCCATTTGTTTCCGTTAGTGCACATCTCTCAAGAAGAGCTTGCAGGTCGCCAGAGTCATATCCACATATTCCAGTTCCCCTGGAGCAAAGAAAAATATCCTTTCTGCGAAACGAAATATTAGAAAACTACAATTCTCGTTTGCCGGAACTGAAATTTCGTTTGTTGTAACCGAAACATATTCTGACCAAAAGATGTTTCAGTCGTCGTAAATGAGAATTGTTGTTTTTATTAGATTTATTGAATGTTTTAACATTCGAATTGTTCAGCTTTTTCGATCAACTCTTCCCTTCGAAAGAGAGGTTTTTGTGGTGTATTGAGAAAGATAAGACACTGCGCTTTGGAAGCCATGTAAACACACCATTATACGTAATCCAATCCTGTGCGGGGATATTATCAGAGGGACTTATACATGACACAGTGTGAGCTTGTACTTGTGGCGATCATCACTTGTATATATACCAATCTACAAAGAAATTTGCATATGGGAATTATATACCTACGAAGAAAGCTTACAAGTCACACAGCCAAAGCTCCAAGCCAGACTTAAATTCACCATTTTCACCACCCATGTGACTGGTAAGGGTTGCCAGTTCGACACAGTTGTCTCTACACCAATCGCCAGTAGATGGCGTGGATTCTGATTCAGGGACTCGAAAGCAGTCTGACTACAGAGAAAATATTTATATCAACTTTTGTCAGCATATTAATTTTCAGCCATTCCGCTCAAGTTTTTCAGAAAAGACCAATTGGTTATTGGTTTTGGAGCCGTCTGCATAGATGATAAAGAATATACGACCATTTCATTCTCATCTATCTGGTATAAGAGTGAGATACTTCTTGTCAAAGAGTGGTTTAGTCATAGTGTAATTAACAGTACCCGGAAGGTCAGGCATTCTCTTTAGATTCACAATATATCCGTAGCCATTTCCTGACCATAGTGACAGTTCGTTGAGTCTAATCGCAATACATGCGACATATAGTATTGCTATAATGCCTAGAGGCATTAAATGTTGTACAATACTAAGTGCCGCAGTTGGTGTCGTTCTCAGCGCACCGCTAAGAACCAGTGATATAGCATAAATTCGCTGAACCTTGTTTCGTATTGCGCAGACGGTGGAATTCTGCAGAGCTGTCCACCAGACGACAAAGCCCTACAGCATTATCGGTCTGAATAGTGCTTATAGGACCCACTAGTGCGGGGGTAGAGTAGGTCTTACACGTCATAGCTCCTGAAAAAGTGACAATGACTAAGTCGTTGCTATTAGCAAGGGCTGGTAACCAACGACTTCGAACCGAAAAGTCCGATGAGCACGGCGCGCATAACACTCCGGACACTCCGGGGAGGTTGTGACCGATATTGGTGACCAATTAACAGGAGCATTACATACAATTATTCATTCAGCAAATGTGTCTTTAAGTAAATTAATTGTAAGTTGCTCTGTGTGGCACTTGGCTCCGTCCTGTTGGAACTACATGTCATGTAAACATTAAATATTACTATCAGCCTGATGCAAAAAAATTATATTTTTAAATTATCTTGTGTATTTGATGTATAACATTGTCCGTAAACTTATCGTTGTTGACCTGCTGGGCGACATTGTGGCTAATAGTGTCGTGCAAGTCTATGGGCGGCTTTGACAATGTCATCGACGATTGCGTTTGTCAGACGTCTACCTATCTTCAGCGATGTATAATGATCTGCTC
Source organism: Eudasyphora cyanicolor (assembly GCA_963930755.1). Taxonomy (NCBI): domain Eukaryota; kingdom Metazoa; phylum Arthropoda; class Insecta; order Diptera; family Muscidae; genus Eudasyphora; species Eudasyphora cyanicolor. The sequence goes on along the minus strand of OZ005737.1, from coordinate 199,704,209 downwards.
AATTTATCGTCGATGAATTACGGAGCAACATTGTCGCTCATGATGTCGTGCATGATTGTCGGCAAACACTTGCCGATACACTACGTGTCTTTAACTATTTATAATGGTCATGGATGTCTTAAAGACATGGCCAACTGGGATATTTTCGATTATGCCGTCATAAAGAGGTCTTCGTCGTTTTAGTTGTCATCAAAGGAGCTCTATTGGAGACGTACTCTTTATCTGGTTGGTCAATATTTCCGCCGACATAATAAAGAAGACATTGTTTCTGGACTCGTCGTCCACCTGCTACGAAACCAAGAAAACGAGTAAATAACTTCAAAGAAACGTCGGCGAAAATGTCCTGTACGATCACATTCCATACTGTGGATAACCAAGGAATACTTAGGTTACTTCTTAAAAAGTTAATGATTATGTCTACACTTCCCAGTGCTCAATTATGTTTTGACATAAATACCACAAAAAAACTATTTAAAATCGGTTATCAAATGACGCGACAGCCAACTAAGTGAGTTTAGCGTGAATACAATAAACTGCGAAAAAACATAAACAAAATACGTAGTACAACAAAAGGCAAGACAAAAACAAACCAAAAAAAAACGACGAAAAAAATACAACGGCACGAGAGAAGAAAAAAATTAGTACGGAAATTGTTCATTAGCTGAGCAATTTGCGCGTGCAAAATAAAATACATTACTACGTAGTAGAAGCATAGTATGTAGTACGCGAAGCGATACGCTGAGCAGCCATACGCCAGCGACTATAACGGTTAAATTAGTTGTAATATACAACGAGGCGATACTTAGTCCATACACACGATGATGGCGACATTATTGTATTGGCACTTGTACATAGTAGGTCCACACTTGTGTCGTGTGTACTATGCGACGATAAGAGCAGATTTTCTATCGGTATTTCAATACATCTCTTTTTTCTACTTTCGTTTTTTTCCTTCCTGTTTTCTATTGCCCCCCGGCATTTGGGTGGCTTTTATGGCGCAAAATGGCTATAGTAGGAACACAAAATAGCTTCCGAAAACACGAACATGTAAACATGAAATTCGATGTAGTATTAAATTTTGTCGGTCGTTATGGCATAAAATATGTCGAGAATGAAAATTGATGACTAGAACAAGAAAAAACCCTATGAAGATAAAGATAAAGGGTGTTGTTGGTCGGGAGAGGCGGGTGTTACGATGCAGTAAATATTCCGCAGCAAATATAAAAACATCAATAGGTACCGATGGATTTTTGGAAGCCAAGCTTAAAAAGGCCTTAGTCACACATTGATACCCGAATTTATCAGTGAAGCTCTAAAGGCGTTCATTGAACTCTCAATTGTCGACTATAGTTAGAGGAAGTTCAGTGGAAGACCTCAGTGGTCGACTCTAGTATAGAGGAAGTCGACTCTAGTATAGAGGAAGACCTCAGAGGTGACTCTAGTTTAGAGGAAGTCGACTCTTGTATAGTGGAAGATCTAAGAGGTCGACTCTAGTGTAGTGGCAGACCTCAGAGGTCGACTCTAGTATAGAGGAAGACCTCAGTGTTCGACTCTAGTATAGAGGAAGACCTCAGTGGTCGACTCTAGTATGGAAAAAGACCTCAGAGGTCGCCTCTAGTATAGAGGAAGACCTAAGAGGTCGACTTTATTATAGAGGAAGACCTCATAGGTCGACTCAAGTATAGAGGAAGACATTAGAGGTCGACTCTGGTATCGAGGAAAACCTCAGAGGTCGACTCTATTACAGAGGAAGACCTCAGAGGTCGACTCTAATATAGAGGAACACATCAGCGGTCGACTCTAGTATAGAGGAAGACATTAGAGGTTGACTCTGGTATGAAGGAAAACCTCAGAGGTCGACTCTAGTATAGAGGAAAACCTCGAAGGTCGACTCTAGTATGGAGGAAGACATTAGAGGTCGACTCTAGTACAGAGGAAGACCTCTGAGGTCGATTCTAGTATAGAGGAAGACTTCAGAGGTCGATTCTAGTATAGAGGAAGACTTCAGAGGTCGACTCTTGTATAGAGGAAAACCACAGAGGTAGACTTTGGTATATAGGAAGGCCTCAGAGGTCGACTCTGGTATCGAGGAAAACCTCAGAGGTCGACTCTAGTATAGAGGAAGACCTCGGAGGTCGACTCTAGTATGGAGGAAGACATTAGAGGTCGACTCTAGTACAGAGGAAGGCCTCAGAGGTCGACTCTAGCATAGAGAAAGACCGCAGAGGTCGACTCTAGTATAGAGGAAGACCTCAGATGTCGACTCTAGTATAGAGGAAGACCTCAGAGGTCGACTCTAGCATAGAGAAAAACCTCAGAGGTCGACTCTAGCATAGAGAAAGACCTCAGAGGTCGACTCTAGCATAGAGAAAGACCTCAGAGGTCGACTCTAGTATTGAGGAAGACCTCAGAGGTCGACTGTAGTATAGAAGAAGACCTCAGAAAACATCAGAGGCAGACACTAGAATAGAGGAAGACCTCTGTGGTCAACTATAGTATGGAGGAAAGGCTTAGCGGTTGACTCTAATATAGAGGAAGACATCAGAGGTCGACTCTAGTATAGAGGACGACCTCGTAGGTTGACTCTAGTATAGCGGAAGACCAAAGAGGTCGACTCTAGTATAGGGGAACACCTCAGAGGTCGACTCTAGTATATTGGGAAACCTCAGAGGTCGACTCTAGTATAGTGGAAAACAGAGGTCGACTCTAGTATAGAGGAAGACCTCAGAGGTCGACTCTGGTATAGAGGAAGACCTCAGAGGTCGACTCTAGTATATAGGACTCTAGTATAGAGTTCGACTCTAGTATAGAGGAAGACCTCAGAGGTCGACTCTAGTATAAAGGAAGACCTCAGAGGTCGACTCTAGTATGGAGAAAGACCTCAGATGTCGACTCTGGTATAGAGGAAGGCTTCAGAGTTCGACTCTGCTATAGAGGAAGACTTCAGAGGTCGATTCTAGTAAAGAGGAGGACCTCAGAGGTCGACTGTAGTACAGAGGAAGAACTCAGAGGTCGACTCCAGTACACAGGAAGACCTCAGAGGTCGACTCTCGTCTAGAGGAAGACCTCAGAGGTCGACTCTGGTATAGGAGAACACCTCAGAGGTCGACTCTATTACAGAGGACGACCTCAAAGGTCGACTCTAGTATAGAGGACGATCTCAGAGGTCGGCTCTAGTATAGAGGACAACCTCAGAGGTCGGCTCTAGTATAGAGGACAACCTCAGAGGTCTGCTCTAGTATAAATGAAGACCTCAGAGGTCGACTCTAGTATAAAGGAAGACCTCAGAGGTCGACTCTAGTATAGAGGAAAACCTCAATCGATAACCGCCTAAGTAGACTTATAATTTTTCTCGAAAATATGATTTTCGAGTTAGGCGGTTATCGCTTGTGACCACACATTTATTATTATTATTACTTACTATTTTTTATTCATGAGATGAATATAGGGCCACAACAAATTTATTCCATTCCGATCTACTTACTGCTGTCATTAATAGGTAATGCATATAGTAATGACATCTACTTACCAGGATTTGGCAGGGCAGTGTTTTTGAAAGTCTACTGTTCTCAGCTATTGTCACTTTTTTCCAGAAACACACAATAATCCCACATAATAAATTTCTTCAGTTCATGTTGCAAAAAATAAAATATATATACAAATATATACATACATAATAGACCACGTTTTCAACACATGTCACGACCAATACTAGAATATTGTGTACAAATACAATAAACTACTACTATTTCGCTTACTCTACACCCCCACCCACTGTTGCGCAGAATAGGAAAAAAAGTCGTTACAATATACGATAATGATGTTTCCGAGATGCATATTAAAACTTGGAAACAAACAAAAAAATATTCACAGGAATTCTACGTGATTTTGCTATGCTGAAAATATGACAGCGTATAGCCAGAGAATGACGTCTATCATTTTTTTTTTGCCTCCACACATGTTAATCATTGACATTTGCCGCCATCATACGATGCCCTTCATCCAATCCATCAGTAGTAGCATATGTCGAACATTATCATGTTCGTGTTCCGCTCTTGTGCGTCGCCAACACAATTCATTCAAGATCAGACGTGTATGAATTATAAATTGTGTTTCCTTAAATTTATCGCCAAATATACAAAACGCAGATATATTTATGCTTTCTTACCAATTTTAATGTTGAATTGTGTGTACGATATGCTCTTACAGCAGATGCGTATCTGCTGGGCTATTGATGTAGGCCGACTCATACATGGGATGTATCAGGCAATATTTGTATAGCCTCCACCCGTAGAATTAGGGGGTATGCTAACATTGTCATTGCGTTTGGAAACACCTTCTTCCAATATTCGTATGTAACATAGCTCATATTTTTCCAATTTCCCTACTCTCATACTACCTACTATCCTTTGGTTAGCTACCATGGTTACTCAGACTACAGTTATATCCAGCAACACCATAAATTAACCTAAACCTTTCATTACGAATTCAAAGAACATTTGTTATTATCACATTTTTATTTCAATCTCATAAATTCTGATGCAACTAACAAAGTTTCTGGTTTTTACATGGTAACTAATAAAAGGATTATACAACTTTTCGTTTTTTTGTGGGTGTACAACTCTTCCTACCCCATGGCCTCGGTTCATAATATAGTAGTGTGATTTCATATAGAAAAACTTCCTTTAATTATCAATAAAATTGCTATGTGCGAATGATTGCAGGAAACTATGCATGAGCACCAAACTAAATTAAAAAAAAATGTGTAGAGTTTCAACTACTCTTGTGTTAACCACTACACCCTACCCCCCAAAAAAAAGGAGAAACAAACTATCTCTAACCGGGTAACGAACAACCGAGGACAAGTACTCATAGCCGTAACAGAGTTTGATATTTGTTGTAGTAAAAATGAAAACATAAAATAACAAAAACGTGACATAAAACTCAACAAACTTTCATTATTTTTGTAAAGCAGTCGTTCGCTAGATCGGTTGGTTAGGACAACGTGAAGAGGGGGAGAATATGCAATTTGTTGTATGTAAATCATGCAACTACTCAACCTGATACTAAATATTCAGCTACAATGCTGCAATACTACAAACAGAGAGTCATGAATACCCCCCGATTGCTTTATGACAATACGAGGGTCGATTGCAGAATATCGGCAGTGGCAATAATGATAGAAATATCAATAGAAAAATATTTCTATCATTACTATCTGTGGACCACCACATATAGGTGGTCCACTGAAGACATGAGGAGGCATCCTGTCGCAGTTCTTATGACGGCATTTTGGCAGATCAATATGTTCTTCCTCTTTGTTTGTTACTCAAGTTCTGCCGACTAGCGACTTGAGAACATTGTTCTTCTTCTCATTTTATTCCATATAGCTGTGGCATGTGCGTTAGACCTGAAGAGGCTATCAAATGTGACACCAAGAACCTTAGGGTAATTGGCGGTCGGATTTCTTATACAGGGTTTTCCAACAAGAGGTGTTATTTTAAATCACCCCGTATTTCGGTAGCTGTGACTTTTGAATCTTTTATTCATTCACATTTGACAAGTAGAAACTACGCCATTACTAAAAATGGAACGATGCACGATCATCGAACGATACAAACGATCAACAAACGATCGAACAAAGAAACACGAACGATACAAAATCATCTTGACTGATGAGGCCCATTTCAACCTCGGTGGCTACGTCACCAAGCTAAATTGTCGCATCTGGGGCTCGGAAAACCCAAGAGTTATTGTTGAGAAGCCTCTCCATCCTCAACGTGTGACTGTTTGGTGCGGTTTATGGTCCGGCGGGGTCATTGGACCTTACTTTTTCGAAAATGAGGTTGGATCCATAGTTACGGTGAAAGGAATTGCGCTATCGAGAGATGATTAATGATTTTTTATGGTCGGAGTTGGATGGTATTGATCTGGACAACGTTTACTTTCAACAAGACGGCACTACGTGCCACACAAGCAACGAAACCATTGCTCTGTTACGGGAAAAGTTTCCGGACCGTGTTATCTCTCGAAGAGCTGATCACAATTGGCCACCGAGATCTTGTGATTTAACACCTTGCGACTTCTTTCTTTGCGGCCACGTGAAAGATAAGGTCTACCCCAACAGCCCAGGGTCGATTCAAGACCTCAACGATAGAATTAGTGAGGCTTTCGAGGACATAGGGCAGCTACTTTACGATTTGGTTATGGAAAATTTCATGAAAAGGATATGGTCCTGTAAGCGGGGTCGTGGTGGCCATTTGGCTGTTGTTGTTTTTCATTATTAACGGCATACCTTCCTCTTTATTATGAAATAAACATCCGATCATATATCTCAAAATATTTCATTTTTCTTTGAATACCAAAATAACACCTCTTGTTGGAAAACCCTTTACTTTGCTTCGAACGTAGACACCCAATATTTTCAAGACTGCCGCGTACTACTTTGTATTGCGTACATATAATTTTACTACCTGTATATACGACTGGGATTTCCATGCCCCTAAAGGGCGTAACTGAATGGAAACCGCATAAATAAAAAAGCACAATTATTGTTGAATGACCCTCTACCTGAGCGGATCTCATCCTATAAAGCTCTCACATTGCATATCATGTTTTATGGAGGGTTACGAACGGCCTTTATGGCCGCCCTCGCCCTCTCTATAATTTTATAATGTCTCACATCAATCCTCATACAATAAAATGCAAGTGCAATGTCTCTTATATGTCTCTCTCACATATAGCGAATTCAATATAAGCAAAAAAAAACATCATTTAAAACGAAAAAATATGAAACAAGATTTTTTGAATTTCGCTAACATTTACAAAATGGCTCATAATGTTTACATCTATCCATTTAAATAGATAGTGTTTTCTTCGTTAGCACGCTGGCTTTTTAAAAATATGATAAATTTTTTTTTTCGATTTTTTTTCTATTTTTTTTTGTTTTTTTTTTTTTGTACCAGAAAAAGTGTTTTTATAAAAAAAAGTCATTTTTTGTCTCATATTTTTGACGACTGTTACTAAACCAAAGATTCTACGTGAAAACGATGTTTGCAGCATTTGTAGCCCTCATAATTCCCTTTAGTTTAACGGCTCAATCAGGCTTATACTGAAAAATTGTGGTCCAAATACTAAATGTACTTTCTATGAAAGCTGGAATTAAAAAAAAAATTACCATACACATTTTTTTTCGGGTTAGTGACACCAAATTGCTCCAGAAACTGTTATCCACATCCCTTGGACAACATTTTTGTTGCATAGTGTAATTAACAATCCCAATATATATATATATATATATATATATATATATATTATACTGAAAAATTATGGCCCAAATACTAAATTTACTTTTCATGAAAGCTGGAATTAAAAAAAAAATTACCATACAAAATTTTTTTCGGGTTAGTGACACCAAATTGCACCAGAAACTGTTATCCACATCCCTTGGACAACATTCTAGTTGCATAGTGTAATTAACGATCCAATGTTTCAAACTATTCGGGACGGACGTGTTTGGCAATGCCCTCAAAAAGCATGGCGTGGCTGACAGTTTTGAAGACCTTCAATAGGTCAAGCGTCACGAGGACGGTCCTCTCACCGGGCTTGTTCTGGATAAGACCGCGGCTTATACCTGTGGATATGGCGTGTAAAGCAGTAGTCGTACAATGCTACTTTCGGAAGTGCGAAATGTCAGGCTCGGGAGGATTAAAGCCTCAAGAGTCTTTGCTACTGGTGAGAAAAGGGAAATAGCCCTGTACAATGCTCCCTTACTCACATCATTGCCCTGTTTCAGTAGCGGGACCACTCTGTGATTTTTCAGGCTTTGGATATTATCAGAGTGGTCAAGGACAGGTTGAGGTACTCGATTCCCGGTATATATATAACTGATGACATCTGCAACTTCTACAACTGTAAATTGTGGTGGTCTTCTTCGGCTCTGTGATACTTGTTCGTTCTGTACTCACAGGGTGCTCTATATATTGCCGGTTAAAATAACGCGCGCTTCTTCGAGTCAATCAAAGTGGTGCCCCGGTCGTCTCTCCTGTCTGGATTCGAGAGTGACTTAACCGTTGCCCACAATTTACCGATACCGTATCTTAATGTGGCATGTCACATCTACAATCAAAGGAAAGCTGCAAACTTTTACAAACAGATGCTTGCGCAACATCTTAAAAATATGGCGGACACGAGCAATCCGAAACGAAGAACTACTGCAACTTAAGCAGCAAGACTGCAGAAACACCCAAAATCAAACGGCAAGAACTCACTTGGCTGGGACATATCCTGAGGAAACCATATGATGAAATATGCCAGGCAGTTCTCGAATGGAATCCCTAAGGCACACGGAGACGCGGTACATCAAAAACCTCTTGGAGGCGTACAATCTACATCGAAACCGAAAAATCTTTTAATGAATTATGTTCTTTAGCTAATAATAGACAACATTATAAATTTTACATAAATAGTCTAAACCGTGCCTCGTAGCAAATGATATATACCCTCCTCTCTATGGTGAGGGGATAAAAACATTACACTGTGCAAACATGTTTGGGGGATCTACGAATCCTATAGTTCACATGTATTCCCAGGACTGGACAGTGATTCCAGATAGGTCAGCATTCCTTGATTTTCTGGAGTATAACTGGTAGAATCTTTGGTTACGCAGTCTGACCAGATTATTTAATCTGGTACCACGGAAGTCAGGAACGCCCCTAGAACATAGGTTCTGTCCTGACTATTGGTGTGGTCCCTTCGGGGGGCATCGTGGAGGCTGTGATTGCAACCAAAATCGCTGTGTAGGAATGGTAAGGATGGTTTTAGATGTTCTCCTAACCAAGAAGAAGTGTCCAGAAACACGGAATTGTTTGAGTTTGTCCAGAAACACGGAATTCCTGATGGAATACGGCAATAAATAATAATATATTAAGTTCCACTGCTTCAAATGATCTAGCCATTTATTGCGCTTATATTCGTTGACTTTCCTACTGATTTCTTGATAAAGTTCCCTGATTTTTGGATCAGCAGCGTTAGAATCACGAATTTCATCTCGCTCGTCTGCGAGTCCCGCTGCATCTGCTGGGAAATTAGCTCGTATCACGGGTATTCGACCAGCAGGGGTAAAGAAGCGGCTGCTGTGTTGATGATGCCTCGGGATTTCTTCTCAGCTACCCGAACATCTGAGGGGATGGGTAGTTCACTGAGGCTGCGGTTGGTGAATTCTCTGAACCCGTCCCAGTCCGCTTTCCTTTGATTCATGAAAGTACGGCGACGATGGGTAGTTCACTGAAACTGTGGTTGGTGATCGCTCTGAACCTGTTTCAGTCCGCTTTCCTTTGGTTCAGGAAAGTACGACGTTCAGAAATGATGAAATCGGCTGGTATATATATGGAGAGAATTATGGGTAGGTGGTCTGCCCCAGTGAAATGACGGTGTAGGTGACGTCATTTATCAGACCAGGCGACACGATTATGATATCTGGCGAGCTACTACAATCACCCATAATCCGTGTGGGACGTTCTCATTCACTGTACAGAACGTAGAGCCATCTATTTGCTTATCCAACGCTATGCCTATCTGGTCATTAGCTGTAGAGAATGCCAATGCTTGTGATGGGCATTAAAGACTCCTAGAACCTCACGGTTTATGCTCTGCAGTAACGAACACATAACGCGAAGAACAGCTACCATATAAATATATACGTTAGACAGCTCGGTCTCGATAGTCCCAGACCTAACTGCTACCCCATACATTCAATGTATGCTTCTCTAGAGTCAAGCTCCTGCGAGATAGGTCTATATTGCACAGAATGGTGCAATATAACCATATCCCCAACCCCCATTTGTGGTGCTATCTTTACGTAGCACATTGTAATCCTGCCAACTGAGCAAGCTGCATGTGTCGTTCAGCTTTGTTTCCCGGATCGCAGCCACCTTGATGTTTTTTCGATTCATGAAGTCTACCATCTCGATGATTTTGCCGCGAAGACCATTGAAAATAAATTGCAAGAAGAGTTCATGAGATATAGCAGTATGTGGTGTTAATAGCAGTTTTGATTGCTGTGGACGTTGCTGTAGGGGATCAGTGCGGTGGTGTCCTATAAACCGAAGGCGTTGATGACGTAGACGACGAGGCCGGCGACGCAGCCGACTGCAATTCTTCACCACACTGTGGAATATGGAGGCACAGCAAGCTGCAACATATTTCTCTATGCGATGATATTCCCCGGTTGTTCTGAGGCCAGATCAACCCCTGAAGTGCACGCACTCTACAATCGGGTACACCTTACTGATGTTACACGACGATGGATAAGGTTCCGCAGACTGAGCGGAAATATTGATCTTGTTCTGGTCCAGGTCCGGGGTTTTGTTCGGTCCCGTAACGAACCAAAAGAATTCGGAGCAGACACTCCGAGATGTGCCTCTCCCAAGGACAGATAATTGACGGGCATAAAACACGTAGTACTGAGGTGGAAGCCTCTGGTCGAAGACTTGCTTCTTCGGGTCAATCCGGTACAAAGAACCGGCTGTCGTGGGATTGCACTGCTGGTCCTTATTTCTTTTGGGGAAAAGAACTAGTGCACTCTTGCTCGCATTTGCACCAATACCATTATCGCAAGCTCATCTTGGGGTTGTATAAAAGGACTGCTGTAGAATGCCTCTAGGAGTACCCTCTAGCAGCTATTGCCACGACATCTGTATAGGCAACAACTCGAACACCCCTCACCCCCAGAGAAAGCCGAATATTTTTCATGGAGAGATTCCATAGCAGAGGAGATGGATCACTCCCTTGTGTCGTTCCCCTGCTGACAAATCTACTGAAGTCAGCTGAACCTAAGCTAGCTGAAATGTGTCTCTTAATCCGAAGTTTATGAATGAACCTACGTATAGTGCTATCAACACCCAGGGTTGCTAAAGCGGTAATTATCGCGGCTGGACTTATTTTTATTAAAGGCCCCCTCTACATCTAAGAAAGCTACCATAGTATATTCCTTAACAGAGAGGAATACTACAATAAAGATGACTAGATCCTGCAAGGCGGCTGCGGTAGATTTGCCATAGGTTTGATCTAGCTGCTAAAATTGCAAAGCTTCCAATTGTTGGATATCCCAAGCGCATACAGGCTTATGGAGCAAACCAAACTGCAACAATCAATCAATCAGCTGAAGGAGTAATATCTATCCCTGAATCCAAAAAAATTAAAGTCCGTTAAGTTATATGCTTCAGAGGCTTGGGATATGGTCACATACCAAAACTCTGCAGAAGCGACGACGACGGATCGAAGTGTTGTAGAGAATACAGCGAAGAAGGATATTGCGCCAAAGACTGTCCTAACAACGACCCATTTTGCAAAGCATCTTGATTCGACGGATGCAAAACACACAGCTGGTTTGGCAGCCTTTCCCAACCGCCCTCTTATATCTGCACCAAAGTATACATCACCATGTAGTAGTATCTGTTCCAAAACAACAAAAAAACACAACAAGATGTGTTGTTGAAATAACATCACAAATTCAGTTGGTTTTGCTACTCTGCTGCTAATGCTGCTACCGCTGCAAGTGCTGCAATGTCTGTGGTATTGCAACAAAATACAAGCATAACAACTAACTTCTCATCTACGAGTTAGTAAGTACGTAGTATCTGCAACTATGCATAAAATAACCACAACGTTGGCAATATAAAATACACACAAACACGCACACACACACATACACACTCTGACACTTTTTGAAACTTCAAGAGATGATGAACTATGTAAAAGCTTGAAAACGACAAAATTGCTAAATGTCTGTAGTTGTCGTATATAAACATCATAAACATTTTTACCAAAGGGTTTGAGAATTATATCCTCCCATAAAAGTGGAGCTGTTACTTTGTAAGTCACAACCAAAACATCGGTATACAAAATGTTGGCTTGCGGTGATGATGGTTCGTTGGGAGTTTTTGGTAGTGGTCGATATTTTTTTTTGGCATATGTGGAGAAAAATCTGCTGGATGACAAGAGTGAACAAGATGAATTACAGGGTCTTTTGAAATTGTGCAAAATTACCTAGTTTCCCGCTAATAAATATTCTGAAGGCTTGGAACATATTGCTAGAGAGATTTATTTAACTCTAAATACCAAATGCTTGATGAAAAAACTGAATACAAATATTATGTACCCGTAGTATGCAAGTAATAAGAGACTACATTAAATTGTTACAAGAGAAAATATTAAATTTTTAATTTTATCCGTACCTTGTACTATATTACTTTCAGTGAATTCGTATTCTTCACTGAAAGTAAATTGACGCTCCTGAAAGGATTTTATAATTGACATACTCTCATGTTTCATAATGTACGGTGAAACATTTTATAACAAGTTCACTGGAATTTTTCTTAAAAAAAACTGTACCTTTTTCGATAAATTGGTTTGCAATATTGATGCGTACGTTTCAAAGCTTTCAACTTAAAAAAATATGAAACATATCAAATCACGATGAAGTTATAGAACTGCCTCAACATAAGTAAGCAATTACGTACTGGTTTTTTTCCATACTTTTATAAAATGCATTTTTATGCAGACATTCAGTGAGGTTTTTACTTGCCAACATTTCGGGGAATTGCAAACGAAACCTACAATGAAATCTAGCCATCGATGCAGATACAAGTTCAGATTTTATTGTTGACACCAGAAAAAAAATCACACAATTTTGAAACAAAAACAACTGCAACTATGGAGGAGGAAAAAATATTACGGATATATTCATAGGAGTATAATTTTCCATCGCTTTTTTCGTTTAATTCCATTGTGTTTTTGTTTCCTCTGGCATACAATGTGGAATCCCCAATATGAGAAGAAAAAAATAGAGCAAAATTTGTTTGTCTACAAAACATGTTGCACTCTCTCAGCACGGATGCGTTAGTGTGCCTCTACACCGGAAAAATATTTAAACTTCGTTTTTGTTTTCATGCTGAAGTTCTTAAGTTTCATTGGTTGAAGTAAGAGCTAAGGGTTCAGGTATAAATTGTAAGTGAGCTTCTCGCTTGGTTTGCTATTCAAGTTTCCGATGGATCGGAATCATATCACCGATATTGTTGTGAAAATAACAAGAGTTTTTTTAGAGTTAGGATAGGTTTGGGTGGCAGCCGGAGTTACCAGTTCACATATACCAATTTAGAGCCCTAGTGCTTCCACGGACCCAGTTGCCCCTCATCGGACATTTAAATTAATCGCTAATACCACCTGCAAGATTCCCAACCTCCTTCCTTGTTTGCCGATCAGGCAATGCCCCGACAGAATCTACACTAGCGTTGATAGTATTTTACTCTCCAGTGCGAGGAGATATTTTGACCTTCTTAGATCGTATAAAAGACAGATTTGTCTATCTACCATACAGTTGTCGATTTCTGTCCGTCTGTCATTGGACTACATCTTAGCTCACAAATATAGGGTTTTCCAATAAGAGTGATATGATTTCTTTGAAAAAAACACACTTATTGTTAAGGAAATTCAAAAGTTTTTTATTTAATATGAAGTAGAATCGATGCAATTAAGTTCTAAATAAAACGTCATTCAAATGGCCTCTACGACTTCTTCTGCAGGAACGAATTCGATGAACCCAATTTTCGAGCACTTTTCCACTTAATCAAGTCGTATGTTTTGAATGGCACGTTCAATATTGACTTGTAAAGCTTGAAGAGAGTCTGGTTTATTTCGAAAGACCAATGACTTCAAATTACCCCACAAGAAATAGTCTAATGGTGTTAAATCACAACATCTTGGAGGCCATTCATCATCACAATTTCTTGAAATAATCGTATCTCCAAACATTTCTTGCAACAATTTAATTGTATCATTTGCTGTGTGGCACGTATCCACAATCGGTCAATGGCAAAAAGATAGCTCTCAACCAGAGCTAAAATGGGTGTCAATGTCGTAGATCGACTGGAAAGAGTTTTTTTTTTTTTTGACTTAAAAAAATTGTCTTAGCTTCATTTTCAAGTGTGAATGGTAAGTTTATTTTTGCTCTAGCTCCTTAACGGTACGTCGGATCGGGAATCGGTCAATGGCAACGAGATAGCTCTTAAGGAGAGCTAAAATATTGCTCATGGGTGTCAAGTTCGTAGGTCGAATGGAAAGTGGTTTTTATTGGATTAAAAAAAAATGGACTTAGCATCATTTTCAAATGTGAACGGAAAGTTTATTTTTGCTCTAGCTCCTTAACGGTATGTCGGATCGGGAATCGGTCAATGGCAAAAGGATAGCTCTTACGAGAGCTAAAATATTGCTCATGGGTGTCAAGGATGTAGGTCGACTGAAAGTGTTTTTTTGAACACATTTTTCGCGGATTTGCAATGACGTCTCTCTCATAGCAAATTCATTGGCTTGGCAGTTCCCCGGGATAACCTTATGCCCAGCCATTTCGTTGAGAGATCTGCGGTAGTCGAGGTGTGTTTTTGAATTTAGGGATGCAGCCTCCAGAGTTAATGGCAGCCTGCCTGTTGGAGTAAATGACGACACCAGTGTTGGTCATTATATTCCGACACATTCACTTGGCGGCTTCCCTTATTGCCATTATTCGGCTTGAAAGTTCCTGGTAATCTGTGGGTTATATCAAGTCTATGTTCTTTACAGTGTAAACCGAAGACAACCTTATCATCAAGCCTCTAACCATCTGTTAAGGAGTGGGGAAAGTTTATATTTCCTGGCATACTGCCAACCCAGTCCTCTCTGGCAGGTATCTTACTGAAAAAGTTCCTGTCAAAGTTATACACCCTTGGTACATAGTCAACTCGGTCGGCTACCATTACACCACAATGCAAAATCCTCATGTGGCCGTAGGTCTCCACATTGATAGAGAATTTCATCTAAATGTCGCTCTGGTTGCAATTTCTCTAGCCACAATATCAATCTGCAGTAGATGAAGTAGAACTTGTAGAGACTCCGTCGCTGTAGTCCTTAAAGCCCATAGACCAATTGTGATCAGTGGTGATCAGTGGTAGCCATTTTTGTAGGTTAATTCTTGTTTTCGGGATATTCGTCCACAAAGTTTGCTGGGAAATCTATGAGTTTTGTTATCCCGGTGGTGAATTTGAAATGGAAGCCTTTGGAAGACACGCTTCTGTCCAAAGAACGATAGAACCGGTATCCTTAGCGAATTATTTCTCTCAAACAAGTCGTCCCCGCTTTTCATTTACTTACCCCTAAAAATTACAATCAAATCTTGTCATATATCTATAGTCATACAAATCGTCGTTATTTTTAGTTGGTGTCTTTGGGAAAAATAGTCCTTGCGAAAACTACCATCAACCTAGATAATTTTGGCTATAAACAGTTTATCGCACTTTGATTGTATCTAATATTGGTGAAACAATGCTACCAAAATTCATGTTCTCATGTGCAGACTGCTACCTTGATACGAATCATATGATTTGTGTCTTGTTTCATCCACAATTTTATTTGGACTGCTTACTTTTTGACAGAGATATTTCGTCGAGTTAATGAAAATATTGCAATATTTTTGTGCCTGTAACCATCCAAAAAGAAACGAGAAATATACGTATATATGTTGAACCTAGTTAAAAGAGTATATATATATAAATTCCATTATAGATCTCTAGATATGGAAACTAACTGCACTGAAAATGCTTAAACGTCTGCCGGATGACAGTAAAGAGCGTATATATTGCTTTACTTTTATGTAAAAGCACTGTTTTTAGATATGCTTCCTGGCATCCCATGGGTAACACCTCTCATGCTGCCTGCTCGACTCCCCCCTGATCACTGCCATGCACTACGTTGTCTTATACAATTCACATTTTCCAGCGGAATTGCAGTATCGGTATCTGATAGTAGTGCTTACTCCATACATAGTTATGTTTCACACAAATCGGGTGTTTTTCTTGGAGGCAGATATAATACAACGAATTCTATTAACAAGAAGAACCACATTCTATTCAGCAAAGTTTAAAATAATGTTTTATATTTTACCAAAAAATAAACGAACTCAGGGCATTTGTAAACATGGACAAATTTGGTCACAACATGTAATTTAATACATTCATTCTAAAAGTCACAGTCCAAGCAATATTAAAGTTGAGTTAGAATCTACTCTGGGGGAGACTGCTCTTTCGTTGAAGACTATGGGATATTGGGTAGCAGAGTTAAAACTTGGCCGTAAGAGCTGCCAACACGAACACCGTATTGTTCGATAAACCAGAAACAATTACAAAAATCCAAAAAAGGGTATTGAGTGATCGTTGGCTAAAGGAGCAATACATCAAATATTGAGCGAAGATGGGTGCCGCGTTTGCTCACAATAGAACACAATCAGAGTCATTAAGATGTTTCAATAGAGTGTGGGTCGGCTAATTTGAGACCGCCCTCGTACATGATTAGTACCCGCTTTGTGCCTCCATTGAAAAGTATTAATTTTCCAGATATGGAGGCAGATATGATACAACGAATTCTATTAACAAGAAGAACCACATTCTATTCATCAAAGTTTAAAATAATGTTTTATGTTTTACTAAAAAATAAACGAACTCAGTGTATGTGAAAATAGTACTTCCAGATTACACCATATACTTCCAGCAGCGGCGGCGCTATATGACCCAAATAATATTCAACGTTAACGACATAAGGTTTTCTTTTAACTAAAAGCAATTTAATGAATATTATTAATCTTTTATTCGTGATTTAGTAAACAACTTTTTAATGAATATTATTAATCTGTTATATGTATATTTAATTTAAAGTTATCCGCCTCTAAAAAACACCCAAAACATTTATAGATATTTTATATTCCCTCACAACTAGGCGTTTTACGAAACGAACGTGGAGATAGTAAATTTCAATACTTACTTCCATCAGCTCTTGTTTTTTTGGGTGTTTTGTTTCATGTTCTTCTCCATAAATTTAGTGAAGAATTTCTTCCGTTTCATTTTAATAGAGGTGGCAGGTAATATGCGCAAACATTACGCAAGAAAGGAATTTTTAATTTATTGTGGATTCATGTTTAAACTTGTAATTGTTTCAGTTACAGTTTTTTAAAGTTATTGTGTGCTCCAGACGCACATAGCTCAAATAACTTAAGAGGACTTTTAAAGGGAGTTTCCTAAAACCTAATCTTAGCAAAATCTTTCATTACCACGTAACCTTGCGTGTATGAAAAAGTACAAAAGCGATAAGCACTTACCATTTGGCTAGCCTTCGGATTGTTATACCCTACCTCGCACCTCGTGGTTCAGGGTATTATGAGTTTGTGAATTTGTTTGTAACACCCAAAAAAAGAAGAGATAGACCCATTGTTTATTATATCGATCGACTTGGAATCTCTTCTTGAGTCCATTTAACCATGCCCGTCCATCTGTCCGTCTTTGCAATTAAAGTGTTGGTCGTAAGTATGGTTCGATTGTAATGATATTTGGCACAGCTCAATTTTTTAGCTCAGGGATGATCCATATTTAAATTTGTGAAAATCGGTTTAATCCAAGGGCTATAGAAGGTGTATTTTACACCTGATTGATATAAAAAATGTCACAGCCAAATCTCTTCACCCATTAATAAAGACTACTAAATTGTGCCTACCTTCTACAACATGTGTTTTTTTGAGCACTCACAAGTAAACGATCTCAGTAAGTTTGTAGGCATGGAAACAATTGGTCACCGATATGTAATGCAATACTTTCAGTTGAAAGGGGTCAGTCCAACCAATATTAAAACCATGCTAGTTTATACTTTGGGGTGTCTGCTCCTATAAAATATTGGGTTTAAACGAAGCTTGATGAAAAGGTTGGATTCGGAGTACATTGTGAAGAACTTAGTTTGAATATAGCTCATAGACTACCAGGTACCTGCAGTGTGTATCAATACGAAATAATGGCAATGTGGGAAGTCGCCACGTGGCTGAGTCGCAACATAGTAACCAACACTGGCGTTATCATTTACTCGGACAGCCATGCTGCCATCAATTCTCTGGAGGCCACTTCCCTAAATTCACAAACAACCCTCGACTACCGCGGATCTCTAAACGAGATGGTTGAGCAGTTGAGCGGAGCACATACAACTCATATGGGTACCTGGGCATAGGGATATCCGAAGAACTTGCTAGGGAACTGGTTGTCTGCTATAAGGTAGATGACTCAAATTGTAGTCTACTACAGGTTAGATAACCTCACTGTTCGTTTACTATTGAATATTTGACCCAACTGCACATATATGACTATATGACCCAAACGATTGTCTGTTATAGATTAAATATCCTTACAGGTCGTTAACCATTGACTATAAGTCCCATCTGTTGTAACCTCACCGGTCGTTTAACATTGATTATATGTCCCAACAGGTCATATATAATCCATCAGGCCTTAGATAACTCCCAACTGGCTGTAGATAACTCAACTATGACAATGTAACCAACCAGGGGCTAGATAGTCGTAACCCACCTGGTGGTAGATAACCGATCTAGTGGTAGATGTCCCACCTCTTTGTAGAGAACACAGCTGGTCGTAGATAACCTAATTGGTCGTATGTATATGACCTAAGTGGCTGCCTAATATGGATTAGATATTCTCACTGGTCGTTTACCATTGACTATGTGATCCTGCTGTTCGTAGATAATCTAACATGCCGTAGATAACTAACAGGTTACAAATAACCAAACTGGTCGTCGATAACCTAACTGTTCATAGATAAAGCAACTGCTCCTAGATAATCCAACTAGTCATTATAACGCAACTATTCGTAAATTATCCAATTGGTCGTAGATTGGACTTAGATACTCCAATTGGTAAAGTAACCAAATTGGTAGGTAACCAAATTCTACTATAATACATAACACGAACGGACTTTGGTTGAACTAACTGACGGTACATAACCAAACATGTTGCAGATAAGCCAATTGATCATATATAACTCAACTGGTCGTTTATGAAGGAACTGGCTGTATATGGCCCAACTACTGGTAGATAACGAAATTGGTTGTAGACGATACAATTGGTTATACGTAACCTAATCGGTTGTGGATGATGTAACAAGTCGTGGAAATACCAGTTGCTCTTAGATAAGCTATCTGGTTGTAGATTCCCCCAATGATCTAAGAAAACCCAACTGATCACAGATGGCCCAACCTAACCCAAACCCAACTGATCACAGATGACCCTTAATAGATAAACTACTGGTCATAGATTACCAAACTGTCTGTTGATAATACAACTGGTTGTACATGACGCAACAAGCCGTATATAAATATGGACAGAAATTGTCACCTGTAGGGTAGCAAGACTAATCTGACCAAGATACTCGTATGACCTGAGGAGGTCAAAATATCTACTCGCACTAGATAGAAAACAATTGTCGGCGAACACGCCGGAAGATTGGGTATTAACTCCAATGACTTCTGCAGAAGCTGTGTAGGTGAGGAAGTTGTTGAGCGCATTGAGCACTTGCTGTGTGACCGACATCTGGACATTCTGGTGTCGAGCTTTATATGCAGTCTTACAGATCTTTCCGATACCGATGTTCTTACTATCGAGAACTTTGCATATCAAACAGGTTCGTTTCGATAAGGGCATTTCAGCCCGCTGCCACTCAACGGCTGTCACTCTAACCTAACCTAACGGTTAAGAAACTCACAAAATGGAATTGGATGACCGTTGTTTGATGGTTCGTGAGCTAGCTAAAGCCATAGGCATTTCAAACAGTGATATACCTTGCATATTGTGGGAATACTTGATGATGAGAAAGCTGTATGCATGATGGGTGCCGCGTTTGCTCACAATCAAGACAATGCTCCACTTCACAAATCCACTATTGCGATGGCCAAAATCAATGAATTAAAGTTCGAACTGCTTCAGCAACCACCTTTTTCGCCAGATTTAGCTCCCTCGGATTGTTTTTTGTTTCCAAACTTGAAAAAATGGCTCGGCGAATAAAGATTTGCCAACAGTGAAGAGTTGGAGGTAGCGGTTGACGTCTCTTGTCAGGAGTTAGACAGTTCTTAATATAAACAGGGTATCGAAGCTATTCAAAATTGCTGGAATAATAAGTGTAGAAGTATCTAAAGGGTTTTCCAACAAGAGATGTTATTTTGGTATTCAAAGAAAAATGCAATTTTTTGAGATAAATGATTGGATGTTTATTTCATAATAAAGAGGAAGGTATGCCGCTGATAATGAACAACAACATCAGCCAAATGGCCACAGCGCCAACGCTTACAGGACCATATCCTATTCATGAAATTTTCCATAACCAAATCGCAAAGTGGCTGCCCTATGTCCTCGATAGCCTCACGAATTCTATCTTTGAGGTCTTGAATCGACGCTGGGCTGTTGGCGTAGACCTTATCTTTCACGTGGCCCCCAAACAAAGAAGTCGCAAGGTGTTAAATCACAAGATCTTGGTGGCCAATTGTGATCATCTCTTCGAGAGATAACACGGTCCGGAAACTTTTCCCGTAACAGAGTAATGGTTTCGTTGCTTGTGTGGCACGTAACGCCGTCTTGTTGAAAATAAACGTTGTCCAGATCAGTACCATCCAACTACGACCATAAAAAATCATTGAAATCATTAAAAAATAATTAGCTGTTGATCCAACCTCATTTTCGAAAAAGTAAGGTCCAATGACCCCGCCGGACCATAAACCGCACCAAACAGTCACACGTTGAGGGTGGAGAGGCTTCTCAACAATAACTCTTGGGTTTTCCGAGCCCCAGATGCGACAATTTTGCTTGTTGACGTAGCCGCCGAGGTAGAAATAGGCCTCATCAGTCAAGAAGATTTTTCAATGATTTTCGATTTTTCGAATTTTAATAATTTCAATACGTTGTTCAATATAACGCCATGTAAAAAAAAACAAAATTTGCTTCCTTTCCACTTCAATGATTTTTATGGTTAAGAATTGAAAACAATTTATGATGGAGAGTATACAAGATTCGGTCCGGCCCAAGTTACCACCATTCGTTCTTATTATTGATCCCTTTGCGCAAAGAATTTCTTGTTGAGAATTACCAAAATAAAAGAATTTTCTTAATAAGGAAGTCCCCCAACATTTTTGGTTCCAATTTAAAAAAAAGCTAACATTTAATTCCACCAAAAATACTATATATATGTATACTCGTACATTAGTCCCGCTCTAATAGTGCGGGTTTTAGTTGAGTGCTTCTTTTTTATTTACTTTAATTAAAACAACTTAATTTTCATGTGGTAATTATGGTGATGGTTTACGCGAAAATGGGGGAAAACTTTCGTCAATGTTGAAAGGCAACAGCATTCTGTTGTTTGTAATGTTGCGTAAAACACATTTCAAAAGAAGACATTTTTGCGTAAAATTCCATTTCTGCGTTAATTGAAATGAACTGCAAAAAACAACACTTGACATTCCATGAAACATGAGTAGTAGTTTTCTGAGGTCCTATATACTTTTTGTCATGGTTTTCCTTTAAATTAAGCTATTTCATTTAATTGTAGGTCCCGAATGAGAAAGAAAATAGAGACTGCATGTAATATACCGCTATTGCAAAGGGTGTTTTTGGAGGCAGAGAAGATGGAATTGGCAACAATACTTTCTGTTTTAATTATTTATTATTGTGAAGCAATTTTCAAGGAAATTTAAAACATTTTTGTGTGTTTTTCCTACTCAAA
This sequence comes from Eudasyphora cyanicolor, assembly GCA_963930755.1. NCBI lineage: Eukaryota > Metazoa > Arthropoda > Insecta > Diptera > Muscidae > Eudasyphora > Eudasyphora cyanicolor. The sequence goes on along the minus strand of OZ005737.1, from coordinate 199,682,585 downwards.
ATTTCCCTCCTAAATTTAACTGAAAGGGCGATATATTTAGGTTCATAATTTTGACTATAAATTGTTTTAGTATGTATACATATTTACAATAATTACTGAAATATAATTTTTTGATTTATATACGACCTACATTGTTACACCTCCGTGGCGAAAAATGATCTGGTCCAACCTGACATATTCACAAAATCATTGTCGTCATTTACAGTAGAACAAAAGTATTTTAATTATCACAGAATTGTAGTTATATAAAATGTATCCCATTGACTGCCTCTACAACCATATAAGTTCTTCCAACAAATTACATATATTACAAAAAATTAAACTTAAATAAAATAGCAACACTGTCTGTAAAACATTTTAATTAAATCGAATTTGTGTTATCCAATATTGCAAATTTTAAAACGAAACGAATGATGTGTTTTTTCTCCTCATTGAGTAAATCGCAAAACAAAAGTGGTCGGGTGACCAGATAGGAAGAGAGAGAAAATAGAGGTGTAAGGGGGACTGCTTCAATAAAGATAGTATTGATTGCAAAACTCATGATTTCTGAGAAATGTTCGAGTAAATTAATATTGATTGAAAAATATCAATGAAGCTCACGAATTGACAGCCGCGAAAATGCTACGTTAATGAAATTCCTTGAATTGATGTAAACAATTTTGTAAAAAATAACACTAGTTTACAGTCATTTAGCCCTAAAGCTGTGATCGATTTTCATAGAATTTGGCAATATTTTCAAAAATGAAGGAATCAACCAGTTCTGCTCTAATACATAAATCTTCGATATTGGGAATTGGGCTACCCTGGGATTGACTAGAAAAACCTATTTACAATTTCTGTTAGGACAGAACTTATGTACATATGATATTAACACGAAATAGATTATATTATTTAGAACTAAGTAGATGAACTTGTACCCTACTATGGAGTAGATGAACTAACGGGTTGTCTGCTGTACGGCATGTGTCCATTCGGTCGTCTACAATGGAGTGAATATGCCATAGAGTAGGTGACCCATATGGTCAATAGGTTATGTCATATAGAAAATAGTGTATATAAATATATATATTCGTCTACTATGGAGTAGACAAACCAACTGGTCGTCCAATGTAGAGTAGATTAGCCAACTGGTCGTTTACTGTGGAGTAGAAGGAACATCAGGTAGTCAGTTATGGAGTAGATGAACAAACTGGTCGTCTACTGTTGAGTAGGTGAACTAACGGGTTTTCTGCTGTAGGGCCTATGACAATCCGGTCGTCTACAATGGAGTAAAAGCGCCAACTCGTTGTCAGCTATAGAGTAGATGGCCCATATCGTCAATAGGTTATGTTATATCGAAAAAAGTAGGCGAACTTTTCGTCTACTATGGAGTAGATGAACCAACTTATCGTTCTCTGTGGAGTAGATTAACTGGTCATCTATTGTGGAGTAGAATGTACTTCTGGTAGTCAGTTATGGAGTAGATGAACAAACTGGTCGTCTACTGTTGAGTAGGTGAACTAACGGGTTATCTGCTGTAGGACATATGACAATCCGGTCGTCTACAATGTAGATAATGTGCCAACTCGTTGTCAACTATAGAGAAGATGACCCGTCTCGTCTACTATGGAGTAGATGAACCAACTGGCCGTTCACTGTGGATTAGATATACCAACTGGTCGTTCACTGTGGAGTAGATGAATCAACTGGAAGTCCACCGTTGAATGAATGACCAACCGGTAGTCAATTATGGCGTAGATGGACGAAGTGGTCGTCGACTGTGGAATAGATGAACTACGGGGTTGACTTCTCCATAGTATATGACCCTTTGGTTGTATATAATAGAATAAATGTGCCAACGTCGTCTGCTATAGAGTTGATGACAAATTGGTCAATAGATTATGTTATATAGAACAAAGTAGACGAACTTTTCGTCTTGTACGGAGTAGATGAAGTAATTAATGGTCTACTGTAGTATAGAGGAACCAACTAGTCGTCAGCTACGGAGTAGATGAAATAACAATTCGTCTACCGTAAAGTTGATGAACTGGTCATGTGCGGTGGAATATACATTTTTCGTTGCCTACAACGGAGTATCTGACGCAATTCGTTGTCTATAACGGAGTATATGACCCAACTGGTAATCTATAACGGTGTATATGACCCAACTGGTCATCTATAACGGAGTATATGGCCCAACTGGTCATCTGCTAAAGAGTAAATGACCCAACTGGTCATCTGCTAAAGAGTAGATGACCCAACTGGTCATCTGCTAAAGAGTAGATGACCCAACTGGTCATCTGCTAAAGAGTAGATGACCTAACTGGTCATCTGCTAAAGAGTAGATGACCCAACTTGTCATCTGCTAAAGAGTAGATGACCCAAATGGTCATCTGCTTAAGAGTAGATGTCCCAACTGGTCATCTGCTATAGTGTAGATGATCCAATTCTTTGTCTACTATAGAGTAAACGATCCAATTCTTTGTTTACTATAGAATTGATGACCCATTTTTAGTATATTACCTAGTCATGACCCAACTGGTTGTTTGCTGTTAATTAGATGATCCAATTCTTTGTCTACTAGGATTTGATAGCCCAACTGGCTGTCTGCTGTTCAGTAGATGACCCAATTCGTTGTATACTGTGAAGCCCATGAGTTGAGTCATCTGCTGTGGATTATATGACACAATTCGTTTTCTACTGTGGAGTTGTTTACTACGGATTCGATCATCCAACTGGCTGTTTGCTATAGCGTACGTAGGTGACTCGTATTGCTGTCTCCTACACATTAGATAACCTCACTCGTCGTTTACTATTGAATAGACGACGCAGCTGCTCATAGGTGGCCCAAATGATTGTCTACTATAGATTAGATAACCTCACAGGGCGTTTAACATTGAGTATATAACTGAAATGGTTATAGATAACGCAAATGGTCATAGATGTCCCAAAGGATTGACTACTATAGATTAAGTAACTTCGCAGGTCGTTTACCATTGAGTAGATGGCCCAGCTGCTCACAGATGACCCAAATGATTGACTACTATAGATTAGATAACCTTACTGACCGTTTAATTTTGAGTAGATTACACAACTGGTCATAGATAACCTCACTGAGCGTTTAACATTGACTATGTGACACAACTGGTCAAAGATAACCCAATCGGTCGTAGATAACCCCTCCTCGTGGATAATCCAACTGATCGTAGATAACCCATATGGTCGTAGATAACGCAACTGGTCGCAGATAACCCAACTGGTCGCAGATAACCCAACTGATCATATAGATAACCTAACTGATCGTATATAACCCAATTGGTCTTAGATAACCCAACTGGTCGTAGATAATCCCCCTCGTCCCACATAACCCAAATGGTCGTAGATAACCCAACTGGTCATATATGACCCAAATGGTTGCCTACTATCGATTTGATATCTCACTGGTCGTTTACCAATGAGTAGGTGATCCTGATGTTCATAGATAACCTAACATGCTGTAGATAGCTCAACTACTCATATAGATAACCTAGCTTGACGTCGATAACCCAACTGGTCATATAGATAACCTAACTGGCGGTAGATAACCTAGCTGGTCGTAGATAACCCAACTGGTCATATAGATATCCTAACTGGTCGTAGATAACCCATTTAGCCTTAGATAACCCAATTATTCCTAGATAACCCAAATGTTCATAGATAACCTAACATGCTGTAGATAGCTCAACTACTCATATAGATAACCTAGCTTGACGTCGATAACCCAACTGGTCATATAGATAACCTAACTGGCGGTAGATAACCTAGCTGGTCGTAGATAACCCAACTGGTCATATAGATATCCTAACTGGTCGTAGATAACCCATTTAGCCTTAGATAACCCAATTATTCCTAGATAACCCAAATGGTTTACTATGATAGATAACACAGTTGGACGTTGGTGACCCATCTGACCAAACTTGTCGTAGATAGCCCAATTGATCTTATATAATCCAACTGGTCGTAGGTGACACAACTGGTAGTAGATAACCAAACTTTTCGTAAACAGCCAAATTGATCATATACGATAGATCATATGAACTGGTCGTAGATATCCAACTTACCGTAGACATACCAACTGGTCGTATATGACCCAACTACTGGTGGATAACGCCATTGGTTGTTGACGATATAGTTGGTCATATAATCGTATTACCCAATCGATTGTGTCTGATCTATCTGGTCGTAGATACCTTAATTGATCTTATAATACTCAATCTTATATAACTCAACTGATCATAGATGAACCAAATGGTTGTCTTACATAGATTAGATAACCTCACTGATCGTTTATGTCGTAGGTCGTAGATGTCCCAAGTGTTCTTAGATAACCTTAATGACCGTAGATGATCCAGTAGGCCGTAGATGACCCAAATGATGACCCTAGATAACCGAATTTGCCGTAGATAACCAAACTGGTCGTAGATAACCCAATTAGCCGTATAAAACCCAAATGGTTGTAGATGACCTAAATGACCCTAGCTAACCCGTAGATGACCAATTTGCCGTATCTAACCCAATTAGTCGTATACCCAAATGGTTGTGGATGACCCAAATGGTTGTAGATGACCCCAGTGGCCGTAGACGACCTTACTGGTCGTAGATGTGGTACATAACACAATTGGTTGTAGATGATATAATTGTTTATAGATAGCTAACCCAATCGGTTGTGTGATTCTACTGGTCGTTGATACAGCAATTGATATTTGATAACCCAATTGGTTGCAGATGATTTAATTAGTCGCTGACAACCAAATTGATCGTAGATAACCAAAATAGTCGTAGATAAACCATAAAATATAACTCCTTTGTGCGATTGTTTATTTTAGCATGATCTCCAAAACCATAAGAGCGAATAGGCTTAAACTTACACAATAAGTTTAGATAGGGTGATCTGTGTTTTAGAATTATTTTAACCGCTATAAACGAATGAGTGGTTAAGTTAGTTGCAGAAATTTGAATTTTCTGAAAATTTAAAATGTATGTGTGGTTTATCTTGAAAATAGTTTCTATGGTTCTACCTGGTAGATGGCGTTGTAGTCGACAAATTGACATATTTATAATGAAACTCGGAATTATTTTTTGACTGCAATATCAATGAATTCATCACAAATAGGACGCACAGGACAACGATAGGCTAGTAATATATACAACTTATTTTTTGTGTTGCGTTTTTGTAAACTAGTGCACTTGAAAAAAACATAAAATGGGCTTTCTGTTCAATGCCAGATTAAATCTTTTTCCATAGAGTTTTTAAAATGCATAAATAATGCAGAAGAACGACAAAAACAATTTAAAAAAAAATTAAAAACTGATAAAAAATTCCAAATAGTGTAAGCTCGATGTATAGTTATTTTCAGGGTCTAGTCCTTCTTTCCGTCGTATTTTTTGTACATGGACTATTGGGAAATCTTTACTCCGCAGCGCTATCACCTCATGGACAGCGAAATTTGTCGCAACATTAAATTTAAACTCCCTATTAACGGAGTGTGGATAAAGACTTAACAAAAAATCCTGAATATAAATCCTTTTTTTTTTGAAACAATAACAATTGAATGGTTGTTTGTTTTGGTCGACCGTCGAGTAATGGCCATAATGTAAAACAAAAGAGCCAAAGTGAAATAAAACGTTAAGACCCGTCATAAACCTCTAAAGCATTCAGTTCGCCGGTGAACTTAACCGTGTGAATGACACCTTATTTAAAATGGTAAATGGTGCTAAAAGGGCGACAAACAGACAGACAGACACCTCCTCCTGCCGTAATGATTGTGCGGTTTTGGGAATTGTTACACTATCTCCCCCTTCACCTCCAATCCGCCCGTACGACTGCCTGGGGAGCAAAAAGACTGACAGACAGACAAACGAATATATAGAGACAGACATTTGATGAGGTGCCTTTGTTCAATTGTAGTTATTTGTTGCGAGTTTCAACTGTCTACAGTTGAAGCTTTTAATGGATTTTTTTGTGATTACTACTGCCTGTTTTTTTTTGATTTTTTGCTGGCGCTTTTGCTTTGTTTCTTTTTGTGCTTTGATTGTATTCCCGTCTGTAGAGAAATAAATTGACATAGTGTGCAATTTCGTCTGGTTCATTAACCTTTTGGATAAATGAAAATAACAACTACAAAAAAAAATCACGTGAATAGCATATCAAATTGCCAAATTAATCATCGAGATGACTTAAAAGGTTAATATTGCAAAGATGAATTTTTTAGTGAGAAAGATAAAATCGATTTACTGGTTAATTTTAATATAATTAATGATTAAAAAAAACTCTGTTAAGATATAGGAGTTAACTATTAGAATTGTTTCATTGTAAAGAGAAAATGATGTGGGTAATTTATATGAGATGGCCTAGAGAGATGTCGATTGTTTTATTTCCTAGAGAGATGAAGATAAGATATAGAAAATATAACAGAACTGCTAAAATACAATAGGTTAGATAAACCAACTATTAGTATCAAATAGAGAAGATTACCCATCTGGTAGTATATGAATCACCTGTTCATCTACTATAGTGTAAATTAACCAAATGGTTCAGTATTACCGAGTAGATGACTCAAATGGTCAAGTTCTATAGTATAGTAGATTACCAAACTAGTCATTTACTATAATTAGATGACCCAAACTAGTCATCTACTATAACGAAGATGACCCAAAAGGCGAATACTGTAGAGCAAATTAACCTCCATTATAGAATATATTAGTGAAGATGAACCAAACTAGTCATCTACTAAAGATTAGATTAAAAAACTTGTCACATACTGTAGAATATATGGCCAAAATAGTCATATACCATTGAGTCATCTACCATATATGATCAAACTAGTCGTGTACTAGATATTAGATGACCAAAGTGGTATCTACAATGGAGTATCTGTTCCCGCTGGTGTTCTGCTGTAGAGTGGATGAACCTGGTGATCGGCTGCTAAAGAATTAATCTCACAGAAGTTCGTCTGCTATAGAGTAGACAATCCAGTTGGTCATCTGCTATAGAGTATATTATCAATCTGGTGATATGCCATGTGGTCATCTACTATAGAGCATATGACCCGCTGGTCTTCTGCTATACAGTAGACAGTCCAGATTTTAGTCTACTATAGATATGGTGGTACGAGTATGACATGTGGACCCCACCGGTTACTGCTTTCAAATTTATGAAACTGCTATTCCTCTGCTGAAGAGTAGATAATTTCGCAGATAATCTGCTTTACACTAGACATCTCAGCTGCTCGTCTGCCATAGAATAGATGACACGAGTGGTCGTCTAGTATTGAGTAGATGACACAGCTGGTGCTCTGCTGTAGAGTGGCGACCCACTTGTTATATCCTATAGGGCAGATGACAAAAATGGTGGATCACCATACTGACCGCCCGTTTAAAGGTAAATGACCTAATTTTTGGTATTCTATGGAGGAGATGAAAGAACAGAGTACATGACTAAACTGTGTTAAAAAATCTTACTGGTCGTCTATAATTCCGCTTGTCGTCTACTATAGAGTATATTATTGCGCTGGTCGTCAGATCTATAGTAGATGACCCAACATGTATAGTAGATGACCCAACATGTAATCTGCGCAATGATCGTTTACTTTAGAGTATACGACCCAAGTTGTCCTCTACTATAGATATAATCGTCTTCTATAGAGTATATGACCGAAATAATCCTCTACTATAGACTAGATGGCACAAATAATAGTATGCTATAGAGTAGATGACCCAAATAATCATCCACTGTGGAGTATATGAACGAAATAATCGTCTACGACAGAGTAGATGATGAAAATAATTTTCTATTATAAAGCAGATGAATAAAATAATTGTCTATTATAGATCAGACGATTGAAATAATTGTCTACAATAGAGTAGATGACCGAAATAGTAGTCTAATATAGAGTAGATGACCGAAGTAACCGTCTACTATAGAGTAGGTGACTTATATAATCGTCTAATATAGAGTAGTTGACCGAAACAAGTGTCTACAACAGAGTAGATGGCCGAAATAGTCGTCTACTACAGAGTATATAACCGAAATAACCGTTTACGATAGAGTCGGTAAAAGAAATAATGGTTAACTATGGAATAGATGATCGAAAAAATCATCTACTATAGAGTAGATGACTAAAAAAGCCGTCTAGTATGGAGTAGATGGCAGAAATAACCGTCTAGTATAGAGTAGATGACCAAATAACTGCCTACTATTGAGTAGATGACCCAAATAATAGTGAACTATAGAGTAGATGAGGGAAATAATACTGTAATATAGAGTAGATGCACGAAATAATCGTCTTCTATAGAGCAGGTGACCGAAGTAACCGTCTAATATAGAGTAGATGACCGAAATAATTGTCTATTATAGAATAGATGATTGAAGTAATTGTCTACAACAGAGTAGATGGCGGAAATTGTCGTCTTATATAGAGTAGATGACCGAAGTAACCGTCTACTACAGCGTAAGTGACTTACATAATCGTCTACGATAGAGTAGATAACCGAAATAATTGCCTACTACAGAGTAGATGACCGAAATAGTCCTCTACTACAGAGTAGTAGAAATAATCGTGTACTATAGAGTAGATGACCAAAGTAGTCGTCGACAATAGAGTGGATGACCGAATTAATCCTCGACTATATAGTAGATGACCTAAATAGTTGTGTACTATAGAGCAGACGACCCATATAATTGTCTTCTATAGAGCACATGAATAAAGTAAGCTTCCAATATAGAGTAGATGACCCAAATTATGTCTATTAAAAAGTAGGTGACCGAATAATCGTAGACTATGGAGTAGATGGCCGAAATAATCATCTTCTATAGATTAGATAATTAAAATAATTGTCTACAAGAGAGCACATGACCGAAATAGTCGTGTAGTATAGAGTAGATGATCGAAGAAACCGTCTACTATGGAGAATATGACTTATATAATCGTCTACTATAGAGTAGATGACCGAAATAACTGTTTACAACAGAGTAAATCATCGAAATAGTCGTCGTCTGTAGAGTAGATGACCCAAATAACCGTATACTATAAAGTAGTTGACTCAAATAATAGTGTACTATAGACCAGATGACCCAGATAATCGTCTTCTACAGAGCAGATGGTTAAAGTAACAGTTTAGTGGATGACCGATATAATTGTCTATTATTAAGTAGATGACCGAATAATCATTGACTATGGATATATGGTCAAAATAATCATCTTCTAAAGATTAGATAACTGAAATAATTTTCTACAACAGAGTATATGGCCGAAATAGTCGTCGAATATAGAGTAGATGAACGAATGAATCGTCGACTATAGAGTAAATGACCCAAATAATAGTCTACTATAGAGGAGATGATCCAACTAATCGTCTTCTATAGAGTAGATGATCAAAGTGGCCGTAGACTATAGAATAGATGGCCGCAATAATCATCTACTATAGATTAGATGAGTGCAATAATCGCCTACAACAGAGTTGATAATCGTCTGCTATGAAGTAGATGACAGAAATGATTGTCTAATATGGAGTAGATAATCCAAATTATCGTCTCTTATGGATCAGATGATTGAACTGATCATCTGTTATGGAGCAGATGGCTTCACTAGTCGTCCACTAAGAAGTAGATGACTCAACTGCTTCATCACACAATATTTATTCTTAGTTTAAAAGCTTGTTTTAAATCCACTTATCGTTTTAATTTTTAAACAATGTACAACATTGTTGTGTTTACTTATTTATTTGTTTGTTGTTTCAAATTAAATTGCTTCTTTGGCTCCCGGGGTTTATTGCCGTTGGTACCGTTTTATTATTTGCGGAAATGAGATTACTTACGGGAATACGATATGATCATTTGACTTTGCGCCATAAAAAAATATTTCATTTGCTAGCATCTACTTAACAACGATAAAACAAAACGGCTGACAAGCAAAAAGTGAATAAATTTATTTTTAATGAAAAAATAAATAATTTTAAATAAAATAATTTTCTAATGTAGATCAAACATTCAATGTAGTTCACTTGAAGCTATACTTACCAAATTGTCTAAAGTCTAATATAAATTGCAAGGTTACAAGCTTAAGGCAGACTTTAGATGGACGGAAGGACACATGCATCCAGTATTTTTCCTGAAAAAACAAGCTGCTTTATTTCTCCACTGTAGTAATCGCAATTTCAGACGGGATTATCAAAAATTAAAAAAAAAATATTTACAAAATCTCTATTTGAGAATTGGGTCCATTTTAGCATATGATGATGATTACTCTGTGTATGAATGTAGAAGCCTCTATAAGAAAAAAAACAAAATAATGTTATGAAAACGTGAAGAAGATTATTTATGTTTAAATTATTATCGCCTTACTAGTTAGACGGAAATATGACGAAAATTCCACAACACTTGTTCCACATTGGGTCCCCCTCATCCCAACGTTAGGAGCTTACTTTACTTACATTCATTTGAAGTGATAAGAGCATTATTTTGTATTTTTTTATAACAACATAGCTGCAATACGCGTGGCAGGCGGAGAAATGACCCAAATCAATGAGAAGACAATTATGTACGAACATATTTTCTATTTGCAGATGCGTAGTAGAGCTTCACTTCAGCATGAACTAAATTTTATGATAATGAATAATATTGGTTTTTTTTCTAATAAAATGATAACCTTGACTTCTAATGTTATCTCGAAAATATCTCTTCTGACAAAATTAATTAATGAATGAATGAGTCTAAGGGAAACATTCCCCTAATGAAACGTGAGTTGAGTTTGGAGGCCTTGTAGAGCTTCAAAGTCTCAGAATCTTTTTATTGATAAGCAATTGTTTTTTTCTTAAATTTCTTTGCAGAATTTTATTGAGAAATAAAAACAAAACAAAGTTTTAACAAAACGAAACGAAAACTGCCCCTCAAAATATAAACGAAAAGATATATAGACATTAACAGAATTTTGGAACAAATGTTGCTGCAACAATGTTGTGCCTCGGAAATAAGTCACAACTAATTTAGAGAAAAAAAGTTTTTAAAAAAATCTCAAAATAAAGGACTTTTATAAAAAACAATATATATATATCCTCCCCCAAACTTTCCGTGCAATTTAGAAATTCCCACCCAAACCCTGCGGATATGGTGCGAATGAATGTAGACGCCTCTAACGAACAACAGCATCTGCAACATATCCCTAAGCAGAATTGTGATAGTAACTCGATCTTGGGCGACAATGTTGCTACTGGATCGGCTTTAAACAGCTCCACATCGTCAACGTGTTCGACGGTTTCATCCGCGTCTTCGTCGTCCTCCTCATCATCGTCTGCCTCTACTGCGTCCTCGGCTTCCTCCGTCTCAACAGGATCCGCGTTAGAGCCTCTTAGCTCTAGTGATGATATAGTAATGGTAGTGCCACAGCAACAACAACCTCCTCCCCCACATCAGCAGCAGCAACAACAGCAAATACCCCATACACTTCCGTCACCACCACAACAACAACAGCAAATTCCACCGCAATATACTCACTTACAACATGTTCAAGCGCCACCGCAACATGTTATGACGGGTCAGCTTCTGACCCAGGTAGGGCCACCGCCTCCACCCCATCATCAATCGCAACTCTCCCCTTCGGATACCGGCTCAAATCCTTCCCTACCGGCCACACCTCCTCTGCTGCAGCAGACTCCCACTCCGCCACAGGGGGCTCAACTGGTGCCCTGTGCCGTGCATCATCCGCAGCAACATCAACAGCATCAGCAACAAATGGCCTTAGTGGCGGCCATGCAAGCTGCTCATATGGCGGGCGCTCCCATGCCGCCACACATGCATCACCATCATGTTGGTCCTCCCATGAGCCATCACGGTCCGCCACACGGACCCCCTGGTCCACCACCAGCGGGACCTGGCTCCATGGAAAATGGTCATGGTGGCCTTTCGCCCAGTGGTTCCACTGCCAGCTCTGTCAGTTCGAATGGTAATGGTGGGAATGTTGTTGCTGCTGCTGCCGCTCCTCCACCACCGGGTCCCGTTTATATACAATATCATGGAGATTTCTATCCGACCGAGTATTATATAGCACCTCATCCGCATGAGGGCATTTGTCCGCAGCATTCACATCATCATCATCAGGCGATATGTGCCATACCAGCGGACTATGGTAAGTACTGCAATTTCTTTTTTTTTTTAAGTCTATTGAAATAATAGTAAATATTTCCAAAATATAAATATTTTAATTTAAAAAGAGAAAAACCTCAACTTTGGATTAATAGATACTCTTGATTAGATTAGATTAATCCATACGACTCCATATTTAATAAAAAAATAATATTTTAAGTGTCGCTATAGTAAGCAGCAGGTAATTAAGTAAGGTTGCATTTGATAGGATCCTTGGGCAGAGTAGATGAACAAAGTAATGGTCTATATAAGGTATACAACTGAGAATATGACCGAATTAATTTTCTAATAATATATAGTTGACCGAAATGATTGTCTACTGCGGAGTAGAAGATCAACATTGTCGTCTATTACAGATTAGATGACCGAAATAATCTTCTAATGCTGAGTAGATGGCGACATAATCGACTAATACAGAGTATGTGAACGAAATAATCGTATAATATAGAGTAGGTGAGCAAAATAATTGTTGACGGAAATAATCATCTACTATGGACTAGATGGCCGAAATATTCGTATACTACAGAGTATATGACATGGAAATAATCGTCCAATATTGTATAGATGACCGAAATGATTATCTACTGCGAAGTGGATGATCTACTACAGATTAGATGACCGAAATTATCGCTAATACAGAGTAGATGAACGAAATAATCGTCTAGTACAGAGTATTAACAATATATTCGTTCACTATACATAGAGTAGATGACTGAAATAATCGTGTATTGTAGATTACCGAAATAATCGTATAATATAGAGGGGATGGCCGAAATAATAGTCTACTTCTGAATAGAAGACCGAGCAGTTGAGCAAAACAGTTGTTTATTATAGTAGTTGACGGCAATAATCGTCTACTACAGATTAGATGACCGAAATAATCATATAATATAGAGTAGATGACCGAAATAATATTCTACTACAGAATAGAAGACCGAAACAATCGTTTAATACAGAGTATAGGACCGAAATGATTATCTGCTGTGGAGTAGGTGACGAAACTATAGAAGAAATGACCGAAATAATCATATACTATAGAGTAAATGACAGAAACAATCACCTGCTATAGAGTAGGTGACCGAAATAATCGTTTTGTATAGAGAAGACGAGTTAAGAAAATGATCAACATTGTCGTCTACTATTGATAAGATGTCCGAAATAATCGTCTACTATAGACTATATGACCGAAATAATCATCTACGTATTAGATGACGATAATATCGTCTAATATAGAGCAGTTGAACAAAATATTACTATAGTAGTTGACAGCAATAATCGTCTACTACAGAGTAGATGACCGAAATAATCGTCCACTGTAGAGAAGATGACTGAAATAATGGAATACTGTAGAGTAGATGACCCATATAATCGTATGATGTAAAGTAGATGACCGAAATAATCTTGTACTATAGAGTAGATGACCATAACAATCGTCTACTACAGTGTGGATGACTGAAATAATCGTCTACTATAGAGTAGATGACAGAAATAATCGTCTAATATGGAGTAGATGACCGAAATAATCATCTAGTATAGAGTAGATGACCGAAATAATAGTCTACTATAAAGAAGAAGACCGAAACAATCGTCTACTACAGAATATAGGACCGAAATAATAGTCTACTATATGGAAGAAGACCGAAACAATCGTCTGGTGTAAAGTAGATGATTGAAATAATAGTATAATATGAAGTAGATCACCAAAACAATCGTCTACTACAGAGTATATAACCGAAATGATTGTCTGCTCTGAAATAATCGTCTACTATAGAGTAGAACATCGAAACAATCATCTGCTATAGAGTAGATGACCGAAATAATCGTCTACTATAAAGTAGATGACCGAAATAATCGTTTACTATAGAGAAGACGATTAAAAAATCGTCTACTGCAGAGTATGTATATGACCAAAATAATCGGATCTGATGTAAAGTAGACGCCCTAAATGGTTGTCTACTATTGAGTATATGATCAACATTGTCGTCTACAATAGATAAGATGTTCGAAATTATCGTCTACTATAGATTACATGACCGAAATAATCATCAATGTATTAAATGACGCAATTATCGTCTACTATGGAGTAGTTGAGCAAAGTGACTGTTTATTATAGAGTGGTTGACGGAGATATTCGTCTACTACAGAGTAGATGGCCGAAATAATCGTCTACTGTAGAGTAGATGACTGAAATAATCGTATGATATAAAGTAGATGACCGAAATAATCGTCTACTATATAGCAGATGACCAAAATAATCCTCTTCTGTAGAGTAGATGACGAAACAATCATCTACTATGAAGTGGATGACCTAAACAAAGAAAAGCAGACCGAAACAATCGTATACTACAGAGTATAGGACCGAAATAATCGTTTGATATAAAGTAGATGACCGAAGTAATTGTTTAATGTAAACAAGATGATCGAAATAATAGTCTACTATGGAGTAAATCACCGAAACAATCATCTACTATTGAGTAGATGACCGAAATAATCGTCTACTATAGAATTTATGACTGAAACAATTCACTGCTATAGAGTAGATGGCCGAAATAATCGTCTACTTTATAGTAGACGATCGAAATAATAGTTTACTATAGAGAAGACGATTAAAAAAATCGTCTACTGCAAAGTATGTTTGTATATGACCGAAATAATCGTCTCTGATGTAAAGTAAACGGCCTAATGGATGTCCGAATTAATCGTCTACTATAGATTACATGTCAGAAATAATCCTCTACGTATTAAATGACGAAATTATCGTCTAATATAGAGTAGTTGAGCCAAATAACTTTTTACTATAGAGTAGTTGACGGAAATATTCGTCTGCTACAGAGTAGATGGCCGAAATAATCGTCCACTGTAGAAAAGATGACTGAAATAATCGACTACTGTAGAGTATATAACCGAAATAATCGTACGATATAAAGTAGATGGCCGAAATAATCGTCGACTACAGAGTGGATGACGTCCACTATTTTCCATATTAGACGATATGACGAAAATATTCGTCTTAAATAGAGTAGATGACTGAAATTATAATCAACTATAGAGAAGAAGACTAAAACAATCGTCTTCTACAGAATATAAGACTGCAATAATCGTTTTATATAAATTAGAGAAACGAAATAATGGTTTGATGTAAAGCAGATGATCGAAATAATAGTTTACTATAGAGTAGATCACCGAAGCAATCGTCTACTACCGAGTACATGACCGAAATGATTGTATGCTGTGGAGTAGATGACGAAACAATTATCTTCTATAGAGTTGATGACCGAAATAATCGTCAACTGTAGAGTAGATGACCGAAACAATTATCTGCTATACAGTAGATGACCGAAATAACCTTATATAGAGTAAATGACCCAATAATCGTCTAGTATACCGTAGATGACGAAACAATCATCCACTTTAGAGTATATGACCGAAAAAATCGTCTAATATAGAGTAGATGACCGAAACAAAAGTCTACTCTACCGAAATAATCGTTTACTACAGAGTACAGGACTGAAATAATCGTCTGATGTAAAGTAGATGGCCGAAATAATTGTTTGATGTAAAGTAGATGATCGAAATAATGGTCTACTACGGAGTAGATCATCGAAACAATCATCTACGGCAGATTATATGACCGAAATAATTGTCTGCTGTGGAGTAGATGACGAAACAATCATCTAAAATAGAGAACATGATCAAAATAAAGTTTTGCTCTAGAGTATAATGGCGAAAAAAATGCTTACAACGAAGTATATGGCCGAAATAATCGTCTGGTATAAAGTAGATGACCTAATTTGTTGTCTACTGTGGAGTAGATGATCAATAGGTCGACTTCTATGGTGTAGATGACGAAATAGTCATTTACTATAGAGTAGATTCCACTAGGGAACTAGGCCTACTACAGAGTATATGGCCGAAATAATCGCCTACTACAGAGTACAAAGTAGATGACCGAAATGGTTGAATACTGTAGACTAGATGATCCACTTTGATCCACTACTCTTGATTAGATGACCGAAATAAGCTAGATGGATTAACTAATCGTCTACTTAGCGTCCCAGTAGGTGAGTTGGTAGCGTGCTCGCCTATCAGTTTGGGGGACGTGGGTTCGATTCCCACCAGAGGCTCTGGTCTGTCGCTGCAAACTCTAGCCACATGGTCTTTATACTTGTATTGTAATTCAATTCTTTACTTTGTATTGTAATTCATATAAATAAATAAATAAATAATCGTCTACTTTGGAAAATATGATCGGATTGTTCATCTACTATAGATCAGATTACCGAAATAGTCGTCTACTATGAATTAGATGGCTTAACTAATCGTCTACTATGGTGTAGATGACTGCTATTATTCTTATCTTCAAAGTATGTTTACTGTCCATTTACTGTATTAATTTTTAAACATTAGGCTTGACTCGGCCCATACAAATACATATTTGTACCATTGAAGCGTGACGATAATAACATTAACCGTCTGGAGATTTGGTGTGGATGCATCTGACAGTAATATGCTGCTCCAAAAATAAAATAGGCGGCATCAGTCGTAGACGATCCCATTTTTCAAAACGTAGAGAATCAATCATTGTTTTGCCCTATCTGCAGATATATGACAAACACAGATTTAAATGGTTTAATTTAAGTTACATTGGTTTAGTTACTAATTTTAACGATTTTACCACTAAGATAATACAAATACAATAAAGCTAATCAATAAAACCAATACGTTTCATGCTAAAATTTTGGATAATTTACTTGATATTAAGTAAATTTTCTTAATTTACGTATTAAATATTGGATCAAATTTTTAATTACAACAATTTGTTTTCAGTGTAGGAGCATTATGTATTAGACATATTTACATTCAGTTTGGCATGGTGTTATCCTCATCTCATCCCTATAAGCAGTATTAAGATTGTCATATAAATACTGCACACTGTTTTACATACCCTCAAATTTTGTTACTGAACAATGTTGTGGGTCACCTACGGTCATTTGATATGAATTTCACATAAAAACCCCTAAAATATTCGTATGTACTTCCTTTTCTACAATTTATTGCAGACTATTTATTTGTTATGCTTCCAAACAACGACAACCCCAGGAAAAAGGTTGACAGCTTATATATTCCAAATAAAAATTCTTTCTTAAAGTCATTAATTTCCAGACAGTATTGTGTCTATTGGCCTTCAAACGGAAGTTCAACATTAACTAGACTTAAAAGAGCCGATGGAAGCAGACAGTGCTCCAATGAATGAGTGAGCAAAGAAAAGGCTTAAGAAGAAAAGAAGAGAAAAAAAAACGAAATGCAATAAATGGAAAGAAAGACGTTTTATACAAAGTTTTAACATTATGGTGAGTTTCCGTAACAAACGGATGGACGGACGGACGGACGAACGAATGAACGACGGACGCACGAACGAATGAACGAAATGGATGGGCGGATGGAAGCCCGACATGAATGGATGAGTGAATAGTTAGACTATGAGCACCATAGAGTTGTAGGCAGAAAGATGTGGCATCATTAGGAAAATAGCTACAGAATCCCACAAACAAAAAGAACACAGACTACCACCTATCATCCGTATTTTGGTTAGTTTCGTCACATCTAGAGACCATATATTATACGGAAGCACATTAGCAGAACAATTAATCATTACCATGGAGTGTCAAGGGAAGTGATGGTAACAGTAGTCGTCACGTCTGAACGATAGGAAAGGTGTAGCAATGCTACTGTTATTTGCTGGAGAAAAATTCTACAAGTGTTTTGGAAATCTCTTTCAAAGATTGAGAAAATTGTGATAAATAACGACTAAGTTACCATAAAATTTCTATATTTTTTCTATAAATATACAGTGTTTGCTATACGAAGATGTGAGGTGAAGCGTAGTGGAAGTAGTGGCATACACCACATTATGAAGTATGTATACCGAACAGATTAAAGCCAGTTTCAGCCAAAGCTTAGAACAAATATATTTTTAAGTTTTCAACGTATAAACTGCCTATGATAAAATATTTTGGTTTATGAATATTTCATTTTATACCCAGATTAAAATTTGTATATCAAAGGAGCAGAGATAGATCCATCATTTATTACGAGTATACCGATCGATTTAGAATCGGTTTCTGAGTCGATTTACCTACTAATGTTCGTCTGTCTGTCCGTCCATGTATTCGTGTAATCAAAGTTTAAAATGAATGGACGAATCCTGTTGAAAACGATCAAAGTGCAGGATGCAAATATGAAGCGATCTTTAGGAAAATTGATAGAGAGTATTTTCTTAGACTTGGGACGACCCCTTTTGAAAATGGGAGAAATCTGTGTATGTTTTGGTATAGCGCCCATATAAAGGTCCCCTCTGATTTCACTTCGTGAGGCTTTAGGGAACATATTTATACCCGATATCACACTGTGGTACAGGGTATTGTGACTTTGAGCATTTGACTCATAGTTCATTATATCGATCGGCATAGAATCACTTTTTTAGCTGTGTCCGTCTGTCTGTCCAACTGTCAACTGTATACACGTGATTAAAGTCGCAAATATGAAAAGATCTTTAAGAAAATTGGGACAGAGACTTGTTTTACATTTTGAATGACCCCTATTGAACATTTCTGGCTGAAATTTAAGAATTTATACATTGTATTGCACTTAATTGTCCCTAGTACATTGGACCATGTTTTAATATATCCCCCGTAAGATCTAAGTTCTTCACGATGTAGAAAACGAATTTTTTAATTGATTTGCAGAACATTTCGGAAATTATTCTTTATATTGGACCCAATTGTATCCAGTAATAACGGGGTACATCGGTCCATGTTTTGGGTATAGCTTCCATATAAAGGTCCACCGATATCACTTCTTTTATTTATATTTTACTTAATTGTCCCTAGTAAAATGGGGAACATTGACAACAAACGCATTTTTAAATTGATCTGGCTAAAATTTATGTATTTATACTTTATATTGCACTTAATCATCCCTACTGAAAACGGGGATGTTTTGTTATAGCCCCATATATAGGTTCCTTCCGATTAGACTTCTTGACGTTCTGGGGTGCATTTTACTACCCATCATATTGAAATTTGTGCATCTGTATTTCATATTGCATAAAATCCTCTCTAGTGAAAATGTTTTGAAAAGTATGTAACTATAATCGTATAATCCCCTTATGAAGGTCACTTCCGACTTTCTGTCATTTCTTACGGTTCACAATCAACCAACATAAAAATTGACATTATTGTGGGGGGAATCGCATGTTATTTTATCTGAAAAATTTCGTTGAAATTGCTTTTTTTTTAGAAAATTTCATTGAAATTGCATTTCCGTAAAAAATTACGTTGGAATTGTATTTATCTACAGTTTAATTTTTCTAGAAAATTTAAATTTAATAGAAAATGTCATCCATCATAAGTACATTTTTCTACAAAAATCTTGGATCCAGATCTTGCATTTTTCCACCAAAATCCGTTAAAATGAATTGTTTTTAATATTGTCAAAATTTTTTGAAATTAAATTGAAATTGCATTTTTTGTATAGAAAATTTCACTAAAATTCAAATTTTCTAAAAAATTACATTAGAATTACACTTTTCTAAACACTCTAAATTTTATACAAATTTTCATTTTTTTAGATTCTTGAAATTGCATTTTTCTACAAAATTCATTCCAATTTTCCATTTTTCTAACAAACCCAGCAAAAACTTGGTAAGTACATGTCATGACATATCATTACCCCCTGCATTACATGTAGTCAGCAAATAATGACATACTTATATTGACATAAATATGTACTTATTTGTAAGTTATTTTAAGTCGGGTATTGTAAAATATGCGACAACGCCAACTGTTGTTGTTGCAAGTTTGACAATAACCATTTTAAATAGACTTAGAAATACATATCTATGTCAAAATAAGTAAGTCATTATTTGTTGACTACATGTAATGCAGAGGGTAATGACATGTCTTAAATGCTAATGCAATGTACAATGACATGGACTTACCATGTTTTTGACGGGAATATTCCGAGTAAAAAATATGTCTCGTCGTATTTAATTATATATGATAAGTAAATGGTTATGAAAATCATTACTGGTAAGGTGTTATTTAACCCCTTATTAAAATGACAATAATAACCACGTATATGTTGGATCTTCGTAAGCGTGGGGGTAAGTAGTTATTTGTTAGCTCTTCGTATGCTTGAATGGAAGTACTTTCCTCCAATATCATGCCCATGTAAAAATAATCTGAAGAGTGGCTAAAAGGTAAGTCATTATTTCTTTTGAAATTCACTTACCCGCCAGGTTACCTGGTAATGAGAGTTTTTGCTGGGAAGTTATGTAAAATTTGTTTTTTTTTTAATTTGTCGATAATGAATTTTATTGAAAAATATTGTTGAAATTGAATTTTTCAAAAAAGGCCTTTAATTACATTAGTTTTTTCTTTTGGTACTTTTTCGATATTTAATTTTACTGCAAAATATTGCTGTAATTGCATTTTTCAAAAAAAAAACCTTAAATAGCATTTCTCTAAAAAATATTGTTAAAATTGTTCTCTACAAAAGTTCTTGAAATTAAATTTATTCCAAACAATTTTCTAGAAATTTCAAAGGTCGATCAGCCGATTAAGTGTCACTGAAAGGATTAATGATAGATTAGTAGTTTAAAGGACGATGACGCCTGTTTAAAGGTCGTCGACTTTATTAAAGACCGATGAATGACATTTCCTGGAAAAATTAAATTTTAAAGAAAGTTTCTTGAAAAATATTAAATTTCGAAAAAATTTATTTCTAGAAAATTCAACGAATTATCTAAAGGTTGGCCCATTTAAAATTTCCGATTTCAACGCAAGTTTCTAGAAAAATTAAATTTCGAAGATATTTTCTATAAATTTTAACGAAATTATCTAGAAAATTTGATTTTGACATAATTTTCTAGCAAAACGAACATTCCCAATAAAAATTTATTTTCGATGAAATTTTCTAGAAAAATGTAATTTTGTAGCAATTTGATAAAAAATACATTTTTAACGATTTTTTTAGAAAATTTAAATTTTTAACAAAAATTTAATTTTGAAGGAATTTTATAGGTCGATGAGCGGATTAAATCACCAAAGAAGGTATTAATGTTTAAAATGTCGAATTTATTAAAGACCGATGAATGACATTTTCTGGAAAAATTTAATTCCAAAGAAATGCGATTTCAACAAAGGTTTCTACAAAAATTGAATTTCGAAGAAAATTTTCTAGAATTAGCAATTTCAACGAAATTATGTAGCAAAATTGAGTTTTGACATAATTTTCTAGCAAAACGAACATTTCTAATAAAAAATTATTTTATACATTTTGAAAAAAAAAATATTTTTAACGAAATTTTCTAGAAAATTTAATTTTGAAGAAATTTGATAAAAAAAAACGCAATTTTCAACGAAAACTTAAATTTCAATGAAATTTTTAAAAATACTAAATTTGACAAAAATTTCCTATGAAAATTCGATTTCTATTAAATGTTTTATAAAAATTAAATTTGGCTGAAAGTTTCTATAAAAAATTAAAAAAATGGAATTTGACAAAAAAATTAAAATATTAATTGTGACAACATTTTCCATAACAAATCGATTTCTGTAAAATGTTTATCAAAAATGTATTTTGAAGAAATTTCAAATGTCGATAGTCGGATTAAGGGCCACTTAAGAGATTAAAGATCGATAAGTAGTTTGAAGGACTATGACCCCTGATTAAAGGTCGTCGACTTTATTAAAGGCCGATGTATGAAATTTCCTGGAAATAATTAATTAACAAAAAATTTTAAAGAAAGTTTCTAGAAAAATATTAAATTTCAAAGAAACTTTATAGAGATCGATGAATAGTTTGAAGGAGTATAAATGAAATTTCCTGGAAATAATTAATTAACAAAAACTTTTAATGAAAGTTTCTAGAAAAATATTAAATTTCGAAGAAACTTTATAGAAATATTAATTTCAAGGAAATTATATAAAAAAAAATATTTTTACATAATTTTCCGGCAAAACGAACATTTACAATAAAAATGTATTCTCGACAAAATCAAAAAAAAAAATAAATTTTGACGAAATTTTCTAGAAATATTTTCTTGATGAAATAGTATCATTTCAACTAAATTTTGTAGAAAAATTCAATTCTAATGTTATTTTTGAAAATATGCAATTTCAGTGAGATTTTCTTAACAAAAAATTTAATTTTAATTTAATTTCAAGAAATTTTGAAAAATTTTGACAAAATTAAATTCCGAAAAAAATCGATTTCAACGAAAGTTTCTAGAAAAATTAAATTTCGAAGAAATTTTCTAGAAATAGCAATTTCAACAAATTTATCTAAAAAAAAATTTGACATAATTTTCTAGCAAAACGAACATTTCTAAAAAAATGTATTTTTGACAACATTAAAAAAAAAACATTTTTGACGAAATTTTTTAGAAAAATTTAATTTTGAAAAAATTTGATAAAAAATAAAATTTTCAAGGAAATTTTTTAGAAAACTTAAATTTCAATGAAATTTTTCAAAAATGTCAATTTTGACAAAAATTTCGATTTCTATTAGATTTTTTATAAAAATTAAATTTTATTGAAATTTTCTATAAAAATGAAAATTTCATGATAAATAATGTATTTTCGACAAAATTAAAAAAATGGAATTTGACAAAAAAAAATGAAAAAACCAATTGTGACAACATTTTCTAGAACAAATCGATTTCTGTTAAATTTTTAACAAAAATTTATTTTGTAGAAATTTCAAATGTCGATGGTCGGATTAAGGGCCACTGAAGAGATTAAAGATCGATGAATAGTTTGAAGGACTATGACCCCTGATTAAAGGTCCGTCGGCTTTATTAAAGGCCGATAAATGAAAAAAAAAATGAAAGGCCAAAAATTTTTAAAAATGTTTCTAGAAAAATATTAAATTTCGAAGAAACTTTATAGAAATATCCATTTCAACGAAATTATGTAAAAAAAATTATTTTGACATACTTTTCCGGCAAAACGAAAAAAATTAATTTTGACGAAATTTTCTAGAAAAGTTTTCTTGATAAAATAGTATCATTTCAACGAAATTTTGTAAAAAAAATTCTATTCTAACGTTATTTTTGAAAAAATGCAATTTCAGTGCGATTTTCTTAACAAAAAATTAAATTTTAATTTAATTTCAAGAAATTTTGTAAAATTTTGACAAAATTAAATTCCGAAAAAATGCGTTTTCAACGAGTTTCTAGAAAAATTAAATTTCGAGGAAATTTTCTAGAAATAGCAATTTCAACGAAATTATCTAAAAAAAAAATTATCTAAAAAGAAATTTTCTAGAAATAGCAATTTCAACGAATTTATCTAAAAAAATTCTTTTGACATAATTTTCTAGCAAAACGAACCTTTCTAATAAAAAGGTATTTTTGACAACATTTTGAAAAAAAATGCAATTTCAACGAAATTTTTTAGAAAAATGTAATTTTGAAGACATTATTTAAAAATACCCATTTTGACAACAAATTCCTAAGATAATTCGATTTCTATTAGATTTTTTTATAAAAATTAAATTTTGCTGAAAATTTCTATAAAAATGCAATTAGCACGAAAGAAAAACAAATTTTGAAAAAAAAATATTTGCTATTAAATTTTTAAAAAATTTAATTTTGCCAAAAAAATTTATAATGCCAATTCAAAATTTCGATTTCTATTAAATTGTTTTACAATAACTCTTTAAAGGATTAACCGATTGGCTTCAAATTTTGTATGTAGGTATTATTTTCTATCTCAGTTTAAGTTCGAAAATGAACCATATTGGACCACTTCTTGTGGTAGCTTCTCCACAATTTAGTGATCTATTTGCTTCTACATTACTTATCCGAATCTTCTGTGACTCCGCACACAGCAATTTCTTTTTCATCACTACCGCTTCGAGAAAAATGGGAGAAGTTGACACGCCTCTTTCAATACCTCCCACACACAGGGAGCTTTATATGGAAAAAGTTTACAGCCCATAACATTTGGCAGGCAAACATACTCATTCATTTAATTATTCTGTTCGTATGTCTGTTTGGTCAGTTGCCGCTGGTGTACATTTTCCCATTCGTCCAAGTCAAACACTGGGATTACAACCCAAAAAGAACAATGACAAACGTGGGCTTTGTTACATTGTTGCCGCTTGTTGTTAATCAGGATAATGTTACATACAAATCCGTTAAGAGTATTAATTTTACAGTTTTTGCATAGTTTTGGGTTTTCTTTTCCTCGTTCACACCACATTTTAAGGGTCGGCCATTAAATGAAATGGAAATGGTATTTGAAGGAAGGAACGAAAATAAACTGAAGATAAATTGCTCTTTAATGAATTTTAACGGGCAAGGTCAGAAGACATCTACAGTGGAAGAGGGAGTAGAATTTTCGAATTCGGCAACAAGTCGAAACATTGGTAACATAAAATACTGTTAGTCATGTTCGTCCGTCCGTACGTATGTTGTAATTTAACTACACATTTGAAGTTTGGATCGCTATTGCTTCGAACACTAGTTAATGCGAACACTAGTTAATGCTAGTGGTCGCATGAACAACATTGCTGCACGAACCCGTAAAATAGGTTTTTGACTGGAATTTGACGGGTTTTCTGGAGTTTGTATTAAGTTTAGAGCTTTCGTTTATTCTGTAATGTAAAATTAAATTTCCCGGCCTCCCCATTTTAAGAGGAGTTGTTTACCATTTGTTAAAATAGAGCCAAATATTACCTTTATGTGAGAGAGCTAGCTCTGAAACTATTGATCAGACTAAACACTTGTGTAGGCATGAGTTAAAGGTCAAAATTTTCCTAAATTTATTTCAAACAAATCGGACAAGTCGTTTTCGAGTTATGATAAATTATATTTCGAGTTATGATAAATTATATCAGCAAATTGACAATTTATATACGATTTTGTCATTTTGATGCACTAGATGCTTTTTTTCAAACTACTTTGTTTTACATATTTTTTCTCCTAGTCTACACCTACAAGTATGCTAAGAGCCGTAAAACAAAATTCTCATCGGTTAAGTAGATATATCCATTGGAAAAATTATACATTCTCAGAAAAAATGCTCAAAATGAAGTTTCTGGCAAAATATTCGAGATACGATAAAAATCCGAATTGCAGCTAAACCAGAAAACCCCAAATGAAATTTTGTTACACTCGATAAGCTCTTTCAGAAACTTAAGTCAAAACGGAGTCAATTTCTAATAACCTCGAATGATGCAGACTAGTTACAAAAATCTTCATTTATTTGTTTTTTTTTTTGACATTCATGTTCTTTATTGTACTGTCGAATGATGCAAATTTTTTACAAAAATCTTCCTTTATTTGTATTTTTTAAACATTCATTTTCTTTATTATACTGTGGAATGCGTAACACACTGAATATAAGATTCAGCCTGGCCGAACATAATTCTTCTCATATAAATATTATGACAATTATACCTGATAAATAAACGTTTACCTATTTGCTATCTTATTTCATTACGGATGAATGAAACTTTGTCCAAAATAATAATTTAAATTTCTTGTCTAAACTTACTGTTTGGGAATTTGTGCTGTTCCTGGCAATTCTTGGCATCCTTGAATCGTCCTCCACTGTTCCACTATGTGCTTTGTGTCGATCCCTTTTGTAAATTTGAAATTCAAACCGTTGAATAAAGTTAACTCTTTGCCATGTTGGGTGTTTGGATTTCAACATGAAACTACTTCAATTCGTAAACTAAAACGTTTCACATTTTAGTTGAAACTACACTCAGAGTAAAAATGTTGTGCAAAGATTAAAGATATGTTAGATTTTTTACTTAAAGTAATTTATATGACTCAAAAATTTTTTTTTAACAAAATCATTTTTAAATTCTTTACATGCTTTGAAGCTTTAAATTGAAAGTTATTTTTTCTCTTGATGTACCCCCTCGTACGGACGCAACTACTCTGTCATTGTAAATAACGACACAATTTCCTCCTTCTCAGAACATAGCTACAGCAATGCCAACGCTATCCTAGAATCTCTTAAACAATTCAAATGTACATATGGACCCACGAATGTATCTAGATGCCACCCCCTTCGCACAGTGGGGAATAATTTAGAGAAAAAAACAGTCAAGAAAGACAGAAAATCGGTCTGTGCCGATTATATATTACCCTACACCTCCCAAACAATACAAAAAGACATTTGGAATAGATCTATATATATAAAATACAGTACGAGCAATAATTTGGAATAAATGGTTTCGTTTCAGCTAACACATTACTCAGCTCCACCTCCTCGACAAGCCTTTTTCCAAGGAGGAGTAGAAGATGTTGTTCATAATAAACTAGATCTGAATCGATAACCTAAAATGCGCAGTATTCTTTCATAGATCAATAATCGGAAGGCACAAATATATGGGACTATACATAATCTAAACAGATTTTCTTCAACTTGGACAAAAACATAATTTCAGCCAAATTATACATATATATTATTCACAAAGTGTGGGTATATATTTGCCTCTGCATAAAAACAATCTTTATTATGGATTTGAAACATAGAAGTTCCTATTAATCTCTGTGAGACCATGTTGCTTCGATCTAAAGTTTAGCTCTACCTTATTTACAAATGTATGAACATTTTATTGCTTCCTTTGTCTGATTAAGGGACTAAGCTTTTATTAACATGGTTTCTGTTTGATTTTTTTGGAATTTCCCCCCATTGTGCATAGCCCTTACTGGAGAGTTCCACAAATAACATTCTGGGTAATTTATGCATTCCATTGGGTGGTGGGAGTTGATAGTAGGGGGGAACAGCAAAGACTGTGGAATAACCACCCATTCTACAGCAGAAGAGTTGTTAAACGCCAGCTCTGTGATATTGAGGCTGTAATAGGAATACCTTTTGCAAGTGCTCATAGATTCTCTTTAAACGTCCAAGGAGGAGCAGTTAAAGCTTTACAACCATACCATTTATTTACCCGCCTACTTTAGTTCTTCTTCATGTGCTCTCACCCAAAAATTAGATCATCGTCAGGCTTAGATATCTTGTCGTCTTTCCTCGGAGTCCTGTTCGTCCTTTTACATGTATGAGGGTGTGAGTGTCTATATGTGTGTGTGTGTGTGTGTGTGTGTGAAGGTAGGAGTTATCCTCTCGACTGGGCTCTGTCATTTAGCTAAGTTACTTTCAAGATTAAAATCCCTAAAAGCTCGTCTAATGTTTCAAGGATTTGTAGCATATGTCCTCCTTCGTAGCGCCCGTAGCTTGTACTGGCAGCGACTCTGAATTACATTTCACTGTGTCTGTGTGTGTATGTGTATGTATATGTTTTTATTTGAGAGTGTTTGTGTGCTTTATATTGCCTTGGATTTGTGAGTATTTTCGTGTTGTTCCGTTTGACTTTTTAGGTGTTGAGTGAATATTTTGTCGTTCGAAATCCTCCGTTTTTCTTTGGTGGTGTTAATCCTTAGCTAATGTTTGCACCCCAGTGTTATTGAAAGATGTGTAATTAAGTTTGAATATTTAGCATGGTGGGGGGTGGGGAAGGTCGAGGACAACGGCAACACCAACAGCACACAGATCTTTATGCTTATTTTTAATGCGGCCTTTGACAAAAGTTTCGCTTTCTTTCTTACGGTTTTGGCTTTTGAAAAAGGTATCATCTGTTAAAATATTGATTGAATTTTGTCAACATTTTCAAGAAGGGAGAGATGGGATTATGAAAAGAAAATCTAAATATATCTTATGGCAAACAGATTATTTTATATTAAAATATTCCCTTAAAATGACATTGCCTTAATATGACATCATTCTATCACAACAGGAGATATTTGTAAGAATATGTCAAAAGAAGCGCACACAATTAGGTTTTTCAGAATGTGAAATGCTCAGAAAATTTAAAAAACTGCTTAAAAAGGACTGAATTTACAGAATTGTCCAAAAAATATTATAAATTAAAAAGAAATAATCAGTAAGGAAATGTCAGTCGAGTAAATGGACTAACGTATACCTTCACTTTATGAGTAATGTAATATAGTTCTTTATGTGGTTGTCAGAAAGGTTGAAACATTTTCTCAGTCTATATTATAAAATTGTCTAAAATACGGAATATGAAAACATTTAGATGATTGCTGCATAACACAGTAAAGCATTTTTCAGCTCATTTAATTGGGACTTAATTTTGAGAATTGGACGTGAAAGTAGCCCCAAAAATAGGAACTTCTGCATCAATCGTTTAGTCAGTTTGCTCAATTAATAATTTAATGGCCATACGATTTTTTTTGCTCAAGGTAGATTTTTAGCACTTTTTCTATATTTTTTGCTCGGTATACCGTACGAAATATCTCTTTTGTGTCTGAAGCAAATCAAAATAGGAGAAAAAATGCGGAACATATCTAACCTAGATATTATATGACTTTGTGGGCATTTTTGGGATTTTTAAGGCACTTGATGCACATTTTTTTCTCCTATTCAATATCTACAACTTTGCTGCAGACACAAAAGAGATATTCCGTACGGTATACCGAGAAAAAATTATAGAAAAAATGCAATAAATCCACCTTGAGCAAAAAAAATCGTATGACCATTTAATTATTTATTGAGCCAACTTGACAAAACGACCGTGAACTTGACTTCAATTCCCAACCGAAGTTAGACCGACATAGTGGAGCATTTACCACATAACAACATGTGAAATCAATGGAGAGTTATTGAACGCACCGTCCAAAGAAACAGATGGACATAGCTTAAGTATATTTGAATGTCCTATACTGGATTTTCCCAAATAAAGATAGGTTGTGTAGGAGACTACTTTTTTCTTTTCTCCAGGTTTTCTTTCTCCATCAAAGAGTCGGCCTCAATCTAGCCTTCTTACTCTATGCCATAGTCAAAATTCCTGAGGTTCTATTCTTCTCTGGCTTAGATTCGAAGTTCATAGATTCTTCTATCTATGAGACGACCGTTCTAAGGTATTATTTTCTGCATTAGAGTTGACTTCATCGAAGTCTTCTCCCTTTGTTTTCTAGTGGAACTCACAGAGATCTTCCTCCTCTGTTTCCTAGTGATTTCAGTGAAGTCTTCTTCCTCTCTCAAAGAATCGACCTCACAATAGACTTCTTACTGAATCAACCTCACACATGTCTTCCTCCAAGAAGATGCGCTGGGTTTTTAATTTATTATGATTGGACTAACTCTGCCTCTGCTCAATAGAAGACGCATAACAGAAGTCTCGCGGCAACAACTCTAATGAGGTTTGGATATCTGGTGACTACGTCTATAAATTCGAAGAATTTGCAATGGCAATTGGTGCGACACTGTCAACATGCAAGCTTTGTCCTAGGCTAGAGGCAGCCCAGTTGCGGATCAACTGACATATATGGTGGCTAGATAAGTATGACCAAGATACGACATGAGGAGGTAAAAATTACTCGTCGCACTAGGGAGGACTGCCTACGTTAGTGTCTGATCCGGCGTAACACTGACGGTTCGTCAAACACGCCAAAAGGCTAGGTATTTAGACCAATGACTTCTGTAGCAGTTGTGGAAGATGTGGAGAGCATTGAACACCTGCTGTGCACATACTGTGTCTGGATATTTTGGGTTCGGCCTTTCTAGGAAGTCTGACAGATCTAGTCGGTACCGATGTTCGTATTACTGTTAACGTTGCATATCGTGGTAGCACTAGGCACCTCAATTGGTCTATGTGAGCTGGTAATTCCGACTGCCACAATAACCTGCACCTAAATCTACCTATGTCTCCCTCTATTCATCCACCCTGGGGTATTTTTCCTCTACTCAAGAATTGTCCTGTATTGGATTTTCCTCTATCCAAGAGACGACCTTAATATTACATATATATCTATATCCAAGAGTGGACATAACATAAGTCATCTTATGTCCCAGAGTTGACCTCACTCAACTATACTTCTATCAAGAATCTGCGGAAGTTAGGTCTTTCTCTATCTAAGAGCCGACTTTACCTAGGACTTACCCTATCCTACAGTTGACTGTACTCAAGTCTTACTGTAGCCATTTTGTATATTAGATTCGACCTCACTGCGATCTTCTACTTCTATACTATAGTTAACCTCTTCTTATACTCGTATACAAGAGTCTGCTTTCTCTATTTTAGGGTTCCTCAATAACAGTGTCAACCCCTCCAAAATCTTCACTCTAAACTAGAGCCGACATCACTGATGTCTTGTTCCTCCAATCTAGAGTCAAGTTTATTCTAGTCTTCCTGATCCCCACTGTAGCCACTGTGGGATACCACTTCTACAACTGAGTATGTCCATCATTAGCGCTTCCTCCTTTATACTAAAGTATAAGTTTATTTTCTGAAACTATACGCTTTTATCTTCTTCAATCTGACTAAAGTCTTCGACATCCAAAAGTAAACCTTACTGCGGTCCACCTGCGAGCCAGGGCCGACCCCACTAAAATGCTCCTCTATCTAAAAAAACAACAATACTAAGGTCCTTCTCTCTATTTGAGTGGATACTCACTGTGGTTTCTTCGATTCGGAGGATTTCGTTTGTACTAGATTGCATTTCATTTCATTAAACCTTTATTAGAATCCCCACACAGCATCCATCAGTGTTAAAACTTTTCAATTTCGTTCAAAAGTGGACTTAACAAACGGCTTTCTCTATCCAACAGATAACCTACTTAAGCGACCTTTTTATTCTTTCAAGAGTCAAACTCTCTGAAGTTTGCATCTTTTCTTCCAAGTGACGATCTCACAAAGATCTTCCTCTATCTAGGAGACGACCACTCTAAAGTATTCTTTTTGACCTCATCGGGGTTTCATCTCGACCTCAGTAAGGTCTTCTTCCTCCATCAAAGAATCGACATCACTATTGTCTTCTTACTGTATACCAGAGTCCACTTCAAGGGTTAGGTCTTCCCCCAACAATGAATTAACCTTACATACTCGTAGGTCTCCCTATATTCATCCTTCCTGGGGTCTTTTCCACTACTAAAGAGTCGTCCTGCCTTAGATATTTCTCTATCCAAGAGTATAACTTAATTAGGGTTTCCGCTATACAAGAGTGGACATAACTTAGGTTATCATATGCCCATGAGTTGACCTCACTTCTTTCAAGAATCTACTGCAATTAGCTCTTTCTTACTGGGGTTTTCCTCTATTCAACAGTGGACTGTACTTCTTAGTCTTAGTCTTACTCTAGCCAAAAATCGACCCCACTGACGTCATATTTATGTTACTAGAATCGACTTCACTCAGATCTTCTACTTCTATACTAAAATATTCTTCGATGAAAGGGTCTTCTTCCTCTATATTACAATGATCCACAGAGACTGAGGTGTTCCTATATACTCGTACCAGTGTCAACCCCACTAAGGTCGACTTCCTCTATCCAACAGACAACCTCAACAAAATTGTTATCCCTACAAGATTCTACAGCATTAGGGTATATTCTATTCTAGGGTATATCTATTCAAGAGACAAAGGTCTTCCTCTATCTATGAGACGATCACTCTCAGGTATTTGGTATCTGCATTAGAGTCGACCTCATTGGGACTTCCTCCTCTATTTCTACATCGAACACGTTGAGTTATTCCTCCGCAATATTCGACTCGACCTCCGTGAGGTATTCTTCCTTCCTTCTTACTGTATACCAAAGTCAACCTCGAGCAGTTTTTTCTCCAAACTAGAATTGATTTTACATAGCTCTTTCTCTATTCATCCTTTTTGGGGTCTTCTTCCTCTACCCAAGAGCCCTCCTGTCTTAGGTCTTCCTCTATCCAAGTGTCGACATTTCATAGGTTTTACTCTATCCAAGAGTGGACCTAACTTAGGCCATCATTTGTAAAAGATTTGACCTCACTTAGGTATTCTTCTATCAAGATTCCACATAATATATTTAAAAAATTAGGCCTCTCGAATATGGGAACCCCAACCATATTTGCTTTTCTGAATAACATAAAATACCTAAAATATTAACGTTACTACTTTCTTCTTTTTATTTCAGGTAAGTTTTGTACTTTATTGCCAATCGACAAATTATTTGGTTTGGATTCGTAAGTAATTATTTAATTCCCCCGAATTTATTTATTACATATATTTATTTTATCGTCTATAGATAATCTTCCATATTATATACATTTTTATATATCTTTAAAAATATTTCTTATATTTTAGAATTCAGATATAGGCTATTAATAAGTACTTTCCTGAATATTTAAAACATCACATAACTAAATATTTAAATTTGTGCTATAGTATTCATACAACTTTTTTTTTGTTTGTCTTTAAAATGCTGGTTTTGTATATCTTCGTCTACATCATAATTTTTTTTATATTAAACTGAAACTGTAGAAAGTTTTCCTGTACCTAGTTTGGAATTAATTAATGGTTGTTTGTCTAAATGCTTCTTTATTCTTTCAAAGTAAGTTGCGCTTATTAACTTCATTTTTCGTAATCCTTTGTGACATGCTCTGCATCCTTTCCATCTTTTCTTCCTTCAACACTTTCTTAGGCATTTTCCTCGTTCGCTTGGCTTAAATTAACAACAACAAGAACGGAAAACCCAGTATAAACTTTAGACGAAGTCTTAAGAAAGTTTAGAATTTTTATTTGTGTGGTTTTAGCAACGAAACAATTTTGGGGGTTTTCAACAAGAACTTAATCACTAACTACACTCGAAAAATATGTTAGCGAATGAAGCAGAGCTGTTTGGTATAATAGAAGATTTTTGTTTACCCAGTGATGTGCGGTTCCGAATTTTCTTACGGCTCGGGATCAAGGGAGAACTGAGCAACGAGCGTTGGACGGGCTAAAATCTAGCTGAACTGAGCTATAACCTATCAGATCTGAATAATCCTTTCATGGATATTGCTTTGTGTTAATCTAAAATATGAAAAGTTAATAATAAACATTTGCTTTTTCTAGTTTTTAAAGCAAGGAATTTTATGAAGGATATCGATAAGGCATAATTTATAGATTTCACTTTCCTTCAACCTAGAAAAATGGATAATTTAAAGTTCTGCTGAAAATTTTCTGTAAAAGCATACAAATTGTTAACAATAAACAACAGACTTTATTATCTGAGTGTATCACTTCCTAGGGAGTGATAAGGTGGGGAGATGCAAATCTTCCTTTCCCATTTGATTGAGGCATCAAGAGATTAGTGGCTGACATTGTGAATGTCGTTGACAATGTAGGTATGTGTGGGTGTTGTGTGTATGTATGGTTGGCCTGGTGGTTCCATTGTTGGCCCGGTCTGTGCGGGATGTCTGCGCAACATAGCATTTGCCTAAGCGTCAGTCATGGCACCAAACTGAATAATCAACTGACGACGTGTTGCTAATGCAAAATCTCTCAAGAGATACAAAGACAATGAAGAAGAAGTTGCAACTCAAATGAGGAGTGAATTGCTGTCAGTTGCAAATTTGGTCTTTCGCCATCATTGTCGTCATCTTGAGATTGCATCAACCCGGTCGGTTTTCATTTCAGAGAACTTTATTTATTAACATATGCCTCGAAATGGTGCGCATATATATGTATATGTGTGTGTGTGCGAACCGTGGGCCGAGAAATGTAATTTTTGTCAAGGAAATGCAAAGATGGCATTTTAGGGGCTAACATTTTTTTTATAAAAAACTTTTGTTGTTGTTTATTATTGGTCTGTTTTTTTTTATTCAGTCAAAATTTATTTTGGTTCGAGACTATATGTTTCAGCTATAATCTGCTATAATCTGCCTTTGCAAAAAATATAATAGAAAAGTGGTGGGACCTTCAAAAAATTTGCTGGGTACAATTGACTGCAGATTCGATAGACACCACTCTACCATCGCCAGAATTCAATAGCAGTAATGTATGTATCTAACTTAAATCACTACTTAAACTTATGGAGGTAGTGACTTATAGTTAATAAGAACTACCAACCAAAACCGCATTTCACCGAACTAAGCAGACACACTGAAGCTACTATCCAATAGGACAAAACTTGGCGCAAGTTTCATCCTTATCAGAAGACATCGATTTTTAGAATTGAATCTCTTGACATGAAATCTCCCATATATATTATGTTAATTCATTTTAGTTCTACAATAGTAACTTATAGTTAATAGGAACTACCAACCAAAACCATATTTCACCGAACTATGCAGACACACTAAAGCTACTCTCCAATAGGGCTAAACATGGGTCAGTTTTCTTCCCAATCAGAAGACATAGCTTTTTAAAATTGACCCATTTGAAATGAAATCTCCTATTATATTTATTCCTTTTAGTCCTACAAGAAGCATAGACCCGAAACAAAATTATTCTATTGTACTCGATCTAAAGCGGGATGTTTAGCTTCATTCCACAGTAAATGTAAACGGAACAACCTGCCATCTTGCAGATTCCAGACGATGGCTTGGCAGACTATATCTGTCGGCTGTTTGCACAAAGTGTGGCCAATCCAATTCCTCTTGCGTTTACGGATCTCGGCTTGAATTGGTGGTTGATGTGTTTCAGAACTCAGAACTCGACATTTGAGATCGTCTTAGGCCGGTAGATATTGAGAATTTTCTTAAGGCATTTCTTGATGAAGACTTGCATAACTTGTAAGACACATTGGGCGACATTCCACGTCTCGCACGCATTTAAAAGAGTGAACCTAACATTGGTGTTGAATATTTTTATTTTTCCGAAATTAAAACTTGTTTTGATATTTTTTTAAAAAAAAACATATTCTTTTTTCTGAAACGAAAGCGTAGGTCAATTCATTTAATAGCTTATGAGATGGGACTTGCATATCTATCTGAATAACGATATAAGTTAAATGGATGGGGAAAAAGAGCCGTTTGACCAACATTTAAAAATTCAATACCCTCCAACACGGACACTTTTTAACCGATTTCGTTGACATTTCAATTAAAAGATATTTTTAATTTTATTAGATTTATTGAATGTTTTCACATTCGAATTGTTCAGCTTTTTCGATCAACTCTTACTTTCGAAAGAGAGGTTTTTGTGGTGTATTGGAAAAGATAAGACACTGCGCTTTAAAAGCCATGTAGACACATACCCTTATACGTATTTCAATCCTGTGCGGGGATATCATCGAGGGTCTTATACATGACACAGTGTGAGCTTGTAGTTGTGGCGATCATCACTTGTATATGTATACCAATCTACAAAGAAATTTGCATATGGGAATTATATACCTACGAAGAAAGCGTACAAGTCACATAGCCAAAGCTCCAAGCGAGACTTAAATTCACCATTTTCACCACCCATGTGACTGGTAAGGGTTGCCAGTTCGACACAGTGGTCTCTACACCAATCGCCAGTAGATGGCGTGGATTCTGAGATTAGTTGGACGATTAGAAAGACTTTACAACATTTCAGTAAGCATAGTATTTTTTGTTGAATACCAAATTTTCTATGTTTTTATTTAGAATTCATTAACACTACGTGTTGAAGATGAGCAGCTTCTTTCTAGTTGTATTAGGCGGGCTGATCCTATTATTTAAATGTTTTTAGAAGTTTTTTGTTAATGATCGATTTTATTTTTAATTTTATTAGATTTTTTAAATGTTTTCACATTCGAATTGTTCAGCTTTTTCGATCAACTCTTCCTTTCGAAAGAGAGGTTTTTCTGGTGTATTGGAAAAGATAAAGAATATAGTTTGTTTCGCTATATTTTTGGAAATAATGAAGGCACTGCGAATATTTTGACATATGCTGATGGGAATCGGAATGGTCTACGAATGTATGGTTAGTTTTCTTAATTCCGCTAAAAATTGCATTTTATAGTTTTTTTTTTAATTTAAATTTGATACCGCCATAACTTATATTTACACCTTCAGCAATATCATCTGGTAGAGTTTATGAGTTCCACAATTCGTCGATAATTGGTGCCATATAATTTGGCACTCGTCAGATTTTAACATCTCCGGACAGATGTTATTTTTGCCAGACGATTTATTGTTTCGCATATTTCTCTGACATCTTAGATGGATATACATATTTGTGTCTATCGTGTGGGACTCGAACACAGCATAATTTGAAAAAAGAAGATACTCTCGTGAAATGTGGCAACCTTCTAAACCATATGTTTCAAGGCGCAGCGTTGTTAAGTTTTTTTGAGCACTCTATCTCAGTGAATTTGTAAATATGGAAAAATTGGCTACAGATATGTAATACAATACTGTCATTTGAAAGGTCTCAGTTCAACCAATATTAAAACTGAGCTAGATTTTACTTTAGGGTGAGAGAGTTTAAACGGCGCCGTACGAGATGCCAAGACCAACATCATTGAGGTGTCCACCCCAGAAATGGTTAAAAAAAATCCACAAAATGGTATTGGATGACCGTCGGTATAATGTTCCTGAGCTAGCTTAAGTCGTGGCGTTTCAAAAAGTGTTATGCATCGCATATTGACGGGAAATTTGAAAATGAAATTTGATTTGAAAGCTGTGCACAATATGGGTGCCGCGTTTGCTCACAATCAAGACAACGCACCAGTTTACACCGCCATTTTTTCATGTTCGGAAACAAACAATAATCCGAGGGTGATAAACCGGGCGAATAAGGTGCGTGCTGAAGCAATTCATACTTTAAATCATTGATTTTTGCCAACGCAATAGTGG
Organism: Eudasyphora cyanicolor; assembly: GCA_963930755.1. NCBI lineage: Eukaryota > Metazoa > Arthropoda > Insecta > Diptera > Muscidae > Eudasyphora > Eudasyphora cyanicolor. Next base: position 199,645,829 of record OZ005737.1, on the reverse strand, counting down.
ATGTGTGAAATGGTGCACTATCTTGATTATGAGCAAACGCGGCACCAACCCTGCACACAGCTTTCTCATCTTTTTGAAATGCCTATGACTTTGGCTAGCTCACCAACCATCAACCGACGGTCATCCAATACCATTTTGTGGATTTTCTTAATCGTTCCTGGCATGGACACCTCAATTGGTCTACCGTTACGGAGTTCATCTTGGCAGCGAGTACGGCCCCGTTTAAAGGCTGCCACCCAATATTTTGTAGCTGTAAACAAAGGAGCAGACTCCTCCAAAGTAGAATGTAGCTCGGTTTTAATATTGGTTAAACTAAGACCTTTCAAATGAAAATATTACTTATATATTACTTATCGGACCAATTTTTTCCATGTTTACAAAAGTCACTGAGATCGTTTACTTTTGATTGCTGCAAAAAAAAACTATACAACGTGGCGCCTTGAAACTTAAAAAAAACATGTTTTAAAAGGTTGCCACTTTTCACGAAATTAATTTTTTTCAAACTACTACCGCCATCTGTATGTCAGATCGGCTAATTTTGGGACCGCCCTCGTATACTGAGTCTATATCTGTAGCATGTTAGTATACATAAATCACAAAATGGTAAAAATACTGACAAATCTACTGGAAAGTGGAGTTTTTATGACATAGAGAAACAACTCTGACAGCGACCTCTATATGGTGACTTTATCAGTTCATGGACTTATGTGGTTCTTTATTGCTAAAATTTCGAAACGTACAGTTTCGGCCAAATTGTGTGACAAATGTTGCGTATACGGCTTAGATAAATACAACATTGAAGGGCGACCTTTGTAGGAGAGTTATTTAAAAACATTTACCGAAATGCGAAAATGTGGTATTTATGGCTTAAACAAGTATATTTGAGAGCGACCTCTAATGTGGACTATAGATAACTATAAACTGATTTGGATAATTTTCATTGTAATAAATTATTTTCCAAATATAATGCAAACTGCAAAGATTCAGCTAAATTGCTTGGAAAATCTGGTATTTATGGCACAAGTAAGCGTATTTGGAAGCGACCTCTATAGGTCCTATTATATGGCTGCGAAACCTGGAACGCTGCCTCACGAGCTATACACAAATTGCATGTGTTTGCTAATCAGTGCCTCCGAAGAATAATGCGTATCTTCTGGCCATGTATAATCACTAACAACAGACTATGGGCGGAAACAAGCCAACTTCCGATTGTCAGAGAAATAAAGAAACGCAAGTGGAACTGGATCGGCCATATTCTACGAAGACCAGTAAACGATATAACCCGAAATGTCATCGACTGGAATCCGCAAGGCAACCGTAGACGAGGGAGACCCGCACATACATGGCGGCGACAAATCGATATAGAAGTTGCAACCATGAACAGAAGCTGGGGCGAGATAAAATTCCTTGCCCAAGATAAATCACGTTGGAACGTGTTTGTTGAGGCCCTATGCTCCTTATAGGAACAACGGGAACATATATATATATATCTATAGGGGGACCTAAACAAAATAGGTATCGTAGTCCCTCATACCAACATATGAACCGCTTTGTAAAATTTTTGCTGTGATGAATTCTTGTTCAAATAGAATACAAACTACAATGTTTTAGCTAAATTACTTTAAACATTTGTTTTTTATGGCTTAAAAACGTATTTTAGAGCGACATCTATGTATCAAAACATTGACCGATAACGCGTCATTTTCCATCCCAAACGACCTGCAACTATAAGAAGTATTTCTACCGCATTTGACCAACCTAGCTCTATTTCTAGGGACTGTAGCGTGATTTCAACATACAGACGGACATGGCTAGATCGTCTTAATATAAATATATGTATATACTTTATAGCATCGCACATCAATATTTAAGGTGTTGTAAACAGAATGGCATATTTAGTATGCCCCCATCCTATGGTGTAGGGTAGGGAGTCACCGATTGAGAGCTCGAAGACCATATTGGTCCATTCCTTCTGATACAAAAAAATTTCGCCAAAATCATTATTTTTTCCATTGACTATTGTCAAGGAATGAACAAAATTTGTCCACCGTTCTGACATCTATCTATGGGAACTATAATATACTTCTGCTTTTTGGCTTTTTACCTTCGATGAATTGAATCTTACATTTACATACAATCATCGATCGTCACAATGAAATCTGATTTTTTCCAAAAATATCTTAAAATTTGCAATTTATATTCTCATACATATCCATACTCTGCTCCACAGTTTATCTTCTTAGTTCAGTCTTCTTCATTGACGCCTCAAGATGTCGCTTTGATGGTTTGAATTTGAATTGCTAATGTCACCTTTCTTTGTTGGGATTCCGCGCGAATAACTTTAAAGTTTTCATGGCCTTTCAACGGTACATGAGGTGTTTTTTAAGATCTTCTCTTGGATTGGCCAGCCTTTGCTGGGCTATATACATATATTCACGCAAGCAATGATTCAGGATAATTTTTCTTGGAAATCCTACCACCCCCCCGCATCCACATTCCTGTCACAAGGGCTTATAAATGAGTTCTTACTTTCAACCTAAAATCCGTTGCAAAAAACCCCATCAACTTCTGGAACTGTAGTGAGGAAAAAATCTAATTTGAATGAACCTCAAGATTTTTTTGGGAAGTTTGTCTTGTCGTTTTAGCACCGTTTAGCCTTTGTGAACTTGAACAACATGTCATTGCCATGTCCTTGTCAGGGGTGAGGGTGGGGGCACTCCTCTCAGCTCATTCCTCGCACTTTGCTGTGAGGTGTTGATGGAAGCCTTCAAAGGTCTTGACAAAACTTATTTCCACCATCTCCCAGCGCAACCAAAAGTAGAGCTATTCTCCTTGCAACAGACGGACGGACGGATGGACTACTCCTGGTGTGAATCAGTTGAACTTCTCGTGACGGTGGTGGTAGTGGTCGAGATGGTTGTCATTGTGTTGTTTAAAGTGAACGTATTTTCGCATCTTTCATTCCCAGTGTCAACTATTTTTCTTGTTAACATTATTCAAAGTTTCTTGGATTTTTTTCTTAGTATTTTTCCTCTGTTCTTCTTGTCTTGTATTGTTGAAGGTCTTCTCTTAACCCGGACCCGGGATATTCTTAATGTTTGTATTTGCCTCGTGACCAATTTGAAATGTGAATCCGAGTGTCACAGCCAAACAACGACCACCAACCGACTCCTGGTTGGATGGGTTGGTACACTGAAAAAAAGAAATGTGTTCTCATATTAACGACAATGAATGACGGTGATTTGACACCAAAGAGAAAAACATTAGGATAACAACAGATAATACTTAAAATTTTAAACAGTTTACATAATATTACTTAATACAATAATTTTCTCTATGTAAAAATTGTAATTATTTTCATATTTTATTGTCAATGCTAACCTCATAATTTTTTCTGTGTACTTTTCTTTGTTGTTGGCTAATATCGTTCATTTGTTTGGGTTGGCAATGTTGTTTGTCAATTTGTCAAATGAATTGGATAAAAATTATTAATGAACTTTTCTCTTTTTACAGGATTTTCTTTTTCCTGGTTTTACTTTCCTTTTTCCGCCAAGATTATTTAAAAAATATGGTTGTTACACCAGGTGGATTCTTAAGAAAGGGGGATTCGAATGGATTTGTCTTTTCAAATTTTAAATTTGCAACCATACATTTTTATACCCTACACCACACTGTGGAACAGGGTATTATAAGTTTGTTTCACGGCAGATGTTTGTAACATCTGAAAATAACACAGCTAGACCCACCTTAAAGTATACCGATCGACTCAGAATCACTAGCTGAGTCGATTTAACCACGTCTGTCCGTCCGTCCGTCCGTCCGTCTGTCCATGTAAAGTTGTTCGTCGACTACAGGTCGCAATTTCACTCCGATCGTTCTGAAATTTTGCAGTTCGCAGCTGTTAAGATCGCTATTAAATTTGGTTGAAATCGGTTCAGATTTAGATATAGCACCCATATATATCTTTCGTCCGATTTGGCCCTTTAGACCTATAGAAGCTGTATTTTACATCCAATCGTTTTGAAATTTAGAATGGTAGAGTTTCTTGATCCATGAACCAACACTACCGAATTTGAAGAAAATCGGTTAAGATTTAGCTATAGCTCCCATATATATGTTTCGTCCGATTTGGCCATTTAGTCCTACAAAAGCTGTATTTTACATCCAATCGTTTTGAAATTTAGAATGGTAGAGTTTCTTGATCCATGAACCAACATTGCCGAATTTGAAGAAAATCAGTTAAGATTTAGCTATAGCTCCCATATATATGTTTCGTCCGATTTGGTCCTTTAGTTCTATAGAAGCTGTATTTTACATCCAATCATTTTGAAATTTTGAATGGTAGAGTTTCTTGATGCATGAACCAACATTGCCGAATTTGAAGAAAATCGGTTAAGATTTAGCTATAGCTCCCATTATATGTTTCGTCCGATTTTGCTCTTTAGTCCTGTAGAAGCTGTATTTTACATCCAATCATTTTGAAATTTAGAATGGTAGAGTTTCTTGATCCATGAACCAACACTACCGAATTTGAAGAAAATCGGTTAAGATTTAGCTATAGCTCCCATATATATGTTTCGTCCGATTTTGCCTTTAGTTCTATAGAAGCTGTATATTACATCCAATCGTTTTGAAATTTAGAATGGTAGAGTTTCTTGATCCATGAACCAACATTGCCGAATTTGAAGAAAATCGGTTAAGATTTAGCTATAGCTCCCATATATACATATGTTTCATCCGATTTGGCTCTTTAGATCCAATCGTTTTTATACCCTACACCACACTGTGGTACAGGGTATTATTTAAGTATAAAATGACCAAAAAGTAAATTTATGTAAACAATTTATACATAAAGTTATTCAATATTACGAGAGTGGTGTAGGGTATTATTTAGTCGGCCCCGCCCGACTTTAGCCTTTCCTTACAAACGAAACAAATTAATTAAGTTAAAATCCACTAGAGTTTTCGAGTTCAGTGCAGTGAATTGGTGATATTTCAATGTCCTGTAAATAACGTTTAGTCATATTTTCCTTGAGACGAAAATGTACTTAGAGAGAACTCTTTGGCTGCGACCGAAATTTTCGCTATCCGTCGGCAGACTACAGGCAGTGGCTGTTACAATTTCTCTCTGGGTCAGAGCGATCTACACATTTAGCATCATCAATTAACAAAATGGAGAAAAACCAATGTTTTTTTTATTCCAAAAGCGGGAAACCCGTCCCATACAAAAGCTAAGGATTTTCGTTTCTTCAGTCTATCATAATTTTCCTTTAAAACACTGGAGAGATTAATAGGTAGTTATCTTAGGACTTAAAGTGATCATTAGTTATTGACCAATCAACAGTAACCTACAGTAAGGGCAGGTCCACCGAAACTGCCCTGTATGATCTAGTCAGCATTATTAAAGGATCCTTCTCTCTTAAGGATTATTCTATGGTAGCTTTCAAAGATATACGAGTAAAGGGGGCATTCAATAACATAAATCCAGCTGATATATGTAATTACTGGTCTAGCAACCCTGAGGATGGGTCAAAGGATAGGTTTATTCATAACCGTTTGAATAAGATACGCATTTCAGCTTGATTATGGTCAACTGACCTCCATAGATTTGTCAGCAGGGAAAGCCCCGAGGGGGGGTTCTGTGTCCTCTGCTATGGAATCTTTCCATGAACAATATTCTGCTTTCTCTGGAGATGATGGGTTCCAGAGTTGTTGCGTATGCAGATGACGTGGAAGTTTCCGAGTACTCTTAGAGATAACCTACAGCAGACCCTTCATACATGGACCTCCGACAATAGTATTGATGTTAACCCGACTAAGACGCAGTTATTTACTTTGTGAAGGAGATATAAGGTACCAACAGTTGTGCCTGTTCCTTGGGGTATTAAATTCCCCTTTTCTGAAAGCGCAAAACACTTAGATATTTTACTGGACTGAAAGTTGCACTTCAAACCCATTTTTTGGAAAGAGCAAGCCTGTAGTAGAGCTATATTTCTGTAAAAGTGCAATAGAACAACGATGGGGAACATTATCGGTAGAACTACGATACGACAGTAGTTCTACCGATAATGTTGTACGGCATTGTCGTCTGATGGATTTATGCAGAAAAAAACACGTTCTGCGCGATACTAAACACAGTTCAACAAATGGCTGCTATATGTATGACTGGTGCACTAAGAAGAATCAGTGCAATATGCCGCATATACTTCAAATGTACTTAGGGAACTGTCACTGTGGTCAGGAAATGCCTACGGACATAGTGTCATTATAGACACAATGTCTGTACTTCCGGGCACTGTGGAGTACACTATGACTGGTATGCCCGACAGATCGAAGTTAATGGTTGTATCCTAGGACATAAGAGACTAGCGTGTAATATATAAGTACTGACGGTTCCAAATTCACCATCCATGTGGGCTTTAGTGCCCTTTCTAAGGAACTTGATGCCGACTGCAGAGAGACAGAAAATTTACACATGTGTTGAAGTGAGAGATCAGATTGAAAGTGTTTGTTTTTTCTCTTTCTTTCTTGCATTTGTGTTCTGACGGAGCAAAGCAGAGTTGGAAACCCTTCAAAACGCGCTCTCCTGCTGAGAGTACCACATTCCGTTATTCTCAGCAAGAGAGCGCGTTCTGAAACGTTTCTAACTCTGTTTTGCTCCGTCAGAACACAAATGCAAGAAAGAAAGAGAAAAAACAAACACATGCAATCTGATCTCTCACTTCAATACATGTGTAAAATCTTTCTATCTCTGCAGTCGGCATGACATGTTGCGTCGTTGTTTTAGCAGTGACTTCGAGCAGTTTTCGCATTGCTCTGCTTCGGTGTGCGGTCTGCCGTCAGCCTTAGAATTTGCGTAGAAAACAAATCAGCATGTACAGCAGGGATCGGCACACTCATACAAACATAACGAGAACATTTCTCTTTCAATGTAAACAGAATGAATTACCCAGTAGGGAATGTCTTAAAGACATCCCTGAAGCGGGTGCAAACCTCTTTATAAATCGTTAAAGACACTTAGAGGACAGGCAAGGAGAATCATCAACGACATTTTCACACAAGTGCCAAAAAAGTCCTGCAAGACATCGTCTTGCGGCAATTCATTGACGATCAATTTAAGGACAATGTCTCGCATAAAATGTACAAGAAAATATTATTTTTTTTTTCAGGCTGATGGCAATGTTTAATGCTATAGTAAACTCTTTGTGTCTTCTAACTCTTATACGTCAATTTGATTTTTTAATTGATTATAATTTTGAAATGTCTCGATCTGTCAGCAAAGGCCAAAATGCCTACTGGGTGTTTTATACTCATTCAACCACCATACGCATTTGTGTGGCTGTGTGATTTATAACCGTTTGGTTTCGGATGTCAAAGCAAACTTGAACACGAACATACCCTGCAGAGAAATTGGAAACAGACTCTGAAAAGGACCGATTACGAGCTGGTCCAAAACGAACTAGATCCAGACTAGAGCAAAAGCAATGCAGTCAGAAACAGTTGAGCGCAAAAAAACAAGCGAATTCAAACAAATCTGCCTAGACAGCTCTGTTTTTGTTTGATTTTGTACAGCGTGAACATTTGTTTGTGTTTTTTTGTTTGCTCTGAAATAATTCTAAGTGTTTAACGTTATGAATTTTTGGTGGTGCTTGTCATTTCAGTCTTGTGTGCACTGTTAAACAAGTAAGACGTAATAATGTTAATAATAATTATAACTATTTCAAGTTTCCCTTTTCTAGGAATTACATTAATTTAATTCCTTTTTTCAATGAATTTAATATAAATATATTTGAATTTAATTTCTATACATATTTTAAAAATAAAAACCATGCAATAAATATTTTCTTTTTTTAATTTTATTTCATAATAAAGGCAAGCTTGAAGTGAATCTAGATTGGTCTATAACCAAGAGAGCATGAACTAATTGTACATAATATCTTTTGTCCAGCAAACAACTGTTTCTTTTAACATGGGCTTGTCCTAGGAAGAGTCAATTGTCTCCGGCTGTATTCGTTTGGAACAGTTATGGAGTAGTTTAGATATATTCCTGAAGAACTATATCAGAGCTAGTTCCCTAGAATTAATTCTAAACTATTCCATTCTGAACTATATCAGAACTGTTTCAAACGAACGCAACTGGATACAATTGATTCTTCCTAGGACAAGCCCATGTAAAAAGAAACAGTTGATTGCTGGACAAAGAGTATTATGTAGAACTAGTTCAGACATTCTCATGGACCAGTCTAGAACTATTTATGAACTGGTCCGCTTCGCTGCAGGGCATTGAGAGAGAAAATGTTTTTGTTATGGTTGTATGCTGTACATGCAGATTTTTTTTCTACGCAAATTCTAAGGCTGAAGGCAGACCCAAAGCAGAAGCAATTTGGTTGCGTAAGCGTACAACGGCTGAAAAGTGTTTTGTGTGTTTTCTCATTAGAATGTCAAACCAAACGCGATAATTTCAGCAAGAGCTTAGCTTAGTTTTGCTTCATCAGAACACCAATGCAAGAAAGAGAGAAAAAACAGACACTGTCAATCTGCTTTCTCACTTCAAAACATTACTGTATTCTCTCTGCAGTCGGCCTGACATGTTGTGGCATGGTTTTAGCAGTGACTTTGAGCATTTTTCGAATTGCACTGCTTCAGCCTAACAAACGCACAAAACACACAGCAAAATGGTGGTTGCTGTGCATGAAGATTTTTCAACGATTCAGTGTAAAAGTGATTGACTATGCTACAGTTCAGCGAAATTTTGACATTAATTTAATGTAAGAAGTGCATCAAGTCAATGAAGTCTTTTCAGATTTTCGATGTACATTTTGCTTCGAATTAATGTAAAAATAACATTAACTTGAAGTACGTTTTTCATGAAAAATAGGAAGTTAAATTAATTTGAAATGTACTTCAACCTAATGTCAAATATTCCTTGAATCAATGTAATTTTTCGAAGAGCTATTGATGAAACGTTTTACATCAAACCAATAAAAAGTGTTGTAGGTTAAAAAACAAAGAAAAGTTTCATCAAACGAAGGTAGGACGGTGAAGATGATTTTTTTTTCAGTGTATTTAAATTGTGTGCTATTTTTTAATTTTAAATAGATGTATTCCCACCAAAAAATGTCATATTAGATTTACAGTCTGAATTTTTCGGTTTACCAAGGATTTTACCGACTTGCCTTGTTATCGCTGCAAAATGTCTAAAATCTGCAAATTTCCATTGAATATGCGGAAATTTAGCTGTTTGTGTTCGATTGTTGTTAGATACCTATTTATGAAAAACTCTCATCATTGGTGCACGTTTTGATATAGATCCCTAGCCACCAACTTGTCATTTTGGTGATACAGAAACCACAAATTTCCATCGATTAAACGAAGTCCAGCCACCAACAACAGTATTTCTGTTGGTTCACATTTTAGTATAGCTTCCATCCAAATTTCCTACCCTTTTTGAATATTTTATATAATTTTCCAATTTAGTTTCTTCTACTGTAGAATGCGATCCCTGGTGAAGGGTATTTAAAATTCAGCCTGGCCGAACTTAATACCATTTTTACTTGCTAATGTTTTAATGTAGCTTTGAACTTTATTACTTCCTTCTTATAAGGCCAAATGCGTATCAAACATTCTTAAATACAATTAATGATCTATATCGATTTTTTTTGTTGCTACTCATCATAAGTTAGCGCTTTTGCACTCTACTAAAACACAGAAGCCGATGAAAAATTTAATTATTTTTTACATTTAAAAGCAATTAACATTAGTCTGCCTTCCCTGTCCATCGTCAGCAACAAAATATATATTACACGAGTAACAAGTTAAAAGCTTTATAATGATTTTACACAATTTGCAAAAGCGATTTAATTTTCTAATGTTCGGAAATGTTCAAACAATTTGTGGCATCATGCCCCCCGCCCCGCCCCTCAGCATCAATGCCATCATCGTCATTATTGCCACCAGCAACATCATTGTCAGCAGAATCAGTACTAGCAACTTTAGCAACATTCTGCCAGTTCAACTTGTTGTTGACTTGAACAACAACATTGTAATTAGTGTTGTTGTTGGTGTCTTAGTGAAAAAAAAACAAGTAAGAAAGTTTCAGTCGGGTAAACCGACTAAGGTATACCCTCACTTTGTGAGTAATGTAATATTGAATATTACTCGAATTATTCTGTCAATTTGTGTGGGAGGTACCAGAAGGGGTTTATCAAATACACCTTTTTTTTTGCTGAACATTAGATACTTTAAATTCATTGCACTGTGCCGACTTATAAGCATTTATGTGCACTGGTATAAACGTTATGAGACATTAAATTGTGGTATGATTTGGGCATTTTGTGTGGGAGGTACAAATAGGGGCGTGGCAATAACGCCCATTTTTCACAGGGCTATAGACACTATAAAAACATTACACTGTACAAAATTTCAAGTATTTTTATACACTGGTTTTAATGTTATAAGCTGTTAACTTTTGGTGCAAAAAGGTACCTTTGTGTGGGAGGTACCAAAAGGGGCGTGACAACAACACACATTTTTCCCTGGACTGTAGGCAATATAAAAGCATAACACTGTACAAAATTTCAAGTATTTTTATACACTGTTATTAATGTTATAAGCGGTTAACTTTTGGTGCAAAATGGTGCATTTGTGTGGGAGGTACCAAAAGGGACGTGGCGACTTCGCCCATTTTTCTCGAGTTCATAACGGTTAATAAGCTAATACTATGTGTGGAATTTCAAAAGATTCGAATAAGTAGTATAGCAGTTATTAAAGAATCAATATTTCACAACATTTTAACCCTTTGTGGGGGAGGTACTAGAAGGAGTGGACCAATATGGCCCATCTTCGAACTTAGCCGGAGATAGAAAAAAATATTACCACATACCAAATTTGAGGTCAATCGGTTACTCCTTTCGAGAGTTATCGTGCGCACCAGCCAGCAGACAGACAGACAGACAGACAGACAGACAGACAGACAGACAGACAGACAGACAGACGGACGGACATTGCTCATTCGACTTAAAATGACCCAAAACGGATTTCCTCCGAACATACTTGGGGTCTTAGGTCACTCCTTCGACGTGTTACACTTTTTTCCGTAGCAAATGATATATACCCTCGTCACACTAAAGTGAGGGTATAAATATATGTGTTTATGAGGATAACACTGAAACACAAACATACCTACATAACAGTTTCTTAAAAATGAAAATAACTTTATCGATTGACCGAGAATAGTTGAAGCATATTCAATTTCAAAAAAGTCAGAAAAAAATGGAAAATATTTTGAATACGTCGGGTATATAACCTTAATGTTAGTACCATATGCCTATGTTGATATTAGTTATCTCCTCCTACGATGTGGCTACATTGAAGTGGGTCAAGTGGCAGATATGGGGAAAAAGTAGTTGGTTTAATGCAAAATGCAGAAGCAATTTGCAAGGAGAGTGTGTCTTTGGTTTTTCTTTTTTTTATACTCCATCCAACTAAAAGAAGTTGCCCAAAATCCTAGGTATTCAAGCCTAACAGTTCTCGGCTGCGGAAGACACTACCCGCTATAGCCTGTACAGTGGGTTGCCTGCAGAACCAGGTCAACAACTGAAGAAAAAATAGCGAGTAGTCGCTGAAACTACTGCTCGACAATAGGGAACACACCGACAGAACTCGAGGAACAGCAGGATCAACAAGAGATCGAGTTCGAGTGAACTGCAAGCGTCGCTTGGTTTTTAACGGACACATCCAGAATTGGCTGGATAATTAACAGCTTTGCACCCTTTAAATCGCCTGGACCAAATGGCATTCATCCAGCAGAAGTGTTGGCTGTATCAGGCTCTCATATATCCCTAATCAATGGAGCGATATCAAAGTGCTATTCATACACAAAGCGGGAAAGATCTCGCACACTAGGCCTGTTAACTTATCCTCCTTCTTCTGAGTGGTCTGGTAAGACTTTTAGATTAATGCATTAGAGAAAACCTGGATAGAAAACTGCTATCGGGAAACCAACAGTGCTTACAACTAGGGCAAGTCTATAGAATCTGCCCTGTACGAAATTGTGGGCCCTACGAATCGTCTCTACATTTCAAGGAATTCAAGATAGTGGCATTTCTATATTAAATAAATTCTACATATATTAAATATTGAAAATCGACCCATTATCATACACCTGCATAAATAAACCATTCTCATTCATATTTTCTCGAGCTTTTACATATTTATTCAGTCATTCGAAAAAAAGGCAGTCCATCAATCGTACACAGTCTATACCTTTTGACCCCACTCAACCCCTAAACCCTTCGAGCCATCCAAATGAGCGGTCCAACAACTATTCCACTCTCATCACATATTATAGTGAAAAAACCACATTTTCAATTAAACAATTTCTCATTAGCCTTAATAGCTTTCGATTCGATACCAAGAGTCTATGGTGGAACAACTAAATATTTTGTTGTGGCAACCAAACTCATACCACACCCCATCCCCCCTCTCCAACTCAGAGTACTTACATATATTTGGACGTACAAATAAACCATGGTATGAATAAGTGCTCTTTCATACACTTCACCCAATGTATGAGTACGATACGATAGACCCACGAACATATCGACCGACCTGTGAATGGCCCGGATACGATGTGGCCCAGATGCCAGTGAGAACACGACATAAGTACTTGTTCCAATTGCCCCACCCATGCCACATCGATGGATTTGGCGACGGGGACGCTAAGGGGGCCAGTGGTGTTGCCAACACATGTTTGCAGTGTTCGAACATTAGATGTCTACTGTCGGTTCGTCCGTCCGTCCGTCCTTCCATTGTAACTTTTAGTTCTAGTACCACTTCTATGCCAAGTGTTGGAGTACTACATTTGGCTTTTATACACTTTATATTAGCCCCCACCCCCCAACAATTCTTCATCATATCCTCCTCCACCAACGTTTACGGGCACTATGTTATTCGTCTATGTATTTTATTTAAATTGATTTGCTACACTCTCGTACATTCATCGTTGTTACATTTATCGAGTGATGCCCATGGGAAAATGTTGGTCTGAAAGTGTTTGATCTAAACTGTCATTTGAAAATAACAATTTTGTCCCATGTCATTGCCAGAGAATTTTTAATGAAATTTTATGGTTTTTCGTTATAAAAAGTTAAGTGCCTTTCTATGAAATTCCTAAAATCAACATTTGCAAAGTAAACCAAACACTCATATTTTGGAATTCCAAAATTGTTTTGGGCAAATTGTTTTCTCGAGAGCCTTAAGTCCATGTTATTAAATGGCTTAAGTGTTATAGGCAAATTAATAACGAGCATTTCATTATATAGGAAATATTAAAATTACTCTGTCCATTTTTTGTGACATTCCGTTTATAAATTACACTATACTGCAAAGATTTTCTTTGATACAATAAATTTCAATAAATCATCCGGAAAGTTTTTCTATCTTATCCATTCTTTGTACTTTAATGTCGGAAGAATACTCTCAGATTTATTTGGCATCGATGTGCCAAATCGATCATTACGAAATTTGGCAAACAGAACATTCTTAATCTAGAAACACAGGAACAGACGAAGGAGTCTTTGTAGATGACTGTGAAGGAGTGTTTATAGACGACTGTGAAGGAGTCTTTATAAACGACTGTGAAGGAGTATTTATATACGACTGTGAATGAGTCTTTATAGACGACTGTGATGTAGTCTTTATCAACGACTGCGAAGGAGTCTTTATAAACGAATGTGATGTAGTCTTTATAAACGACTGTGAAGGAGTCTTTATAAACGACTGTGAAGTAGTCTTTATAAACGACTGTGAAGGAGTCTTTATAGACGACTGTGAAGGAGTCTTTATAGACGACTGTGAAGGAGTCTTTGTAGAGGACTGTGAAGAAGTCTTTGTAGATGACTGTGAAGGAGTCTTTCTAGACAACGGTGAAGGAGTCTTTGTGGATGACTGTGAAGGAGTCTTTCTAGACAACGGTGAAGGAGTCTTTGTACACGTGAAGTAGTCTTTATAGACGACTATGAAGGAGGATTTATAGACGACTGTGGAAGAGTCTTTATAGACGACTGTGAAGGAGTTTGTATAGACGACTGTGAGGGAGTCTTTATAGACGACTGTGAAGGAGTCTTTGTAGATGGCTGTGATGGAGTCTTTCTAGACGACTGTGAAGGAGTCTTTATAGACGACTGTGAAGGAGTCTTTATAGACGACTGTGAGGGAGTCTTTATAGACGACTGTGAAGGAGTCTTTATAGACGACTGTGAAGGAGTCTTTATAGACGACTGTGAAGGAGTCTTTATAGACGACTGTGGAGGAGTCTTTATAGACGACTGTGAAGGAGTCTTTATAGACGACTGTGAAGGAGTCTTTATAGACGACTGTGAAGGAGTCTTTATAGACGACTGTGAAGGAGTCTTTATAGACGACTGTGAAGGAGTCTTTATAGAAGACTGAGAAGGAGTCGTTATAGACGACAGAGAAGGAGTCTTTATAAACGACTGTGAAGGAGTCTTTATAGACGACTGTGAAGGAGTCTTTATAGACGACTGTGAAGGAGTCTTTATAGACGACTGTGAAGAAGTCTTTATAGACGACTGTGAAGAAGTCTTTATAGACGACTGAGAAGGAGTCGTTATAGAAGACTGAGAAGGAGTCGTTATAGACGACAGAGAAGGAGTCTTTATAAACGACTGTGATGGAGTCTTTATAGACGACTGTGAAGGAGTCTTTATAGACGACTGTGAAGGAGTCTTTATAGACGACTGTGAAGGAGTCTTTATAGACGACTGTGAAGGAGTCTTTATAGACGACTGTGAAGGAGTCTTTATAGACCACTGTGAAGGAGTCTTTATAGACGACTGTGAAGAAGTCTTTATAGACGACTGTGAAGAAGTCTTTATAGACGACTGTGAAGGAGTCTTTATAGACGACTGTGAAGGAGTGGAGTCTTTATAGACGACTGTGAAGGAGTCTTTATAGACGACTGTGAAGGAGTCTTTATAGACGACTGTGAAGGAGTCTTTATAGACGACTGTGAAGGAGTCTTTATAGACGACTGTGAAGGAGTCTTTATAGACGACTGTGAAGGAGTCTTTATAGACGACTGTGAAGGAGTCTTTATAGACGACTGTGAAGAAGTCTTTATAGACGACTGTGAAGGAGTCTTTATAGACGACTGTGAAGGAGTCTTTATAGACGACTGTGAAGGAGTCTTTATAGACGACTGTGAAGGAGTCTTTATAGACGACTGTGAAGAAGTCTTTATAGACGACTGTGAAGAAGTCTTTATAGACGACTGAGAAGGAGTCGTTATAGAAGACTGAGAAGGAGTCGTTATAGACGACAGAGAAGGAGTCTTTATAAACGACTGTGATGGAGTCTTTATAGACGACTGTGAAGGAGTCTTTATAGACGACTGTGAAGGAGTCTTTATAGACGACTGTGAAGGAGTCTTTATAGACGACTGTGAAGGAGTCTTTATAGACGACTGTGAAGGAGTCTTTATAGACGACTGTGAAGGAGTCTTTATAGACGACTGTGAAGGAGTCTTTATATACGACTGTGAAGGAGTCTTTATAGACGACTGTGATGGAGACTTTATAGACGACTGAGAAGGAGACTTTATAGACGACTGAGAAGGAGTCGTTATAGACGACTTAGAAGGAGTCTTTATAGACGACTGAGAAGGAGTCGTTATAGACGACTGAGAAGGAGTCTTTATAGACGACTGTGAAGGAGTCTTTATAGACGACTGTGAAGGAGTCTTTATAGACGACTGTGAAGGAGTCTTTATAGACGACTGTGAAGGAGTCTTTATAGACGACTGAGAAGGAGTCGTTATAGAAGACTGAGAAGGAGTCGTTATAGACGACAGAGAAGGAGTCTTTATAAACGACTGTGATGGAGTCTTTATAGACGACTGTGAAGGAGTCTTTATAGACGACTGTGAAGGAGTCTTTATAGACGACTGTGAAGGAGTCTTTATAGACGACTGTGAAGGAGTCTTTATAGACGACTGTGAAGGAGTCTTTATAGACGACTGTGAAGGAGTCTTTATATACGACTGTGAAGGAGTCTTTATAGACGACTGTGATGGAGACTTTATAGACGACTGAGAAGGAGACTTTATAGACGACTGAGAAGGAGTCGTTATAGACGACTTAGAAGGAGTCTTTATAGACGACTGAGAAGGAGTCGTTATAGACGACTGAGAAGGAGTCTTTATAGACGACTGTGAAGGAGTCTTTATAGACGACTGTGAAGGAGTCTTTATAGACGACTGTGAAGGAGTCTTTATAGACGACTGTGAAGGAGTCTTTATAGACGACTGTGAAGGAGTCTTTATAGACGACTGTGAAGGAGTCTTTATAGACGACTGTGAAGGAGTCTTTATAGACGACTGTGAAGGAGTCTTTATAGACGACTGTGAAGGAGTCTTTATAGACGACTGTGAAGGAGTCTTTATTGACGACTGTGAAGGAGTCTTTATTGACGACTGTGAAGGAGTCTTTATTGACGACTGTGAAGGAGTCTTTATAGACGACTGTGAAGGAGTGTTTATAGACGACGGTGCGACACAACAAATTTGGGAACATTTTTCTCTATTTCTCAACATAATCTCCTTTTAGTTCGAAAAACTTTGCCCAGAGATTTTCGATAGCTTCGGGTATTTATGTTAAGAACTGTCTAGCTCCTAGCGTGCTGAACCAATTCGAACATTAGTTTATTGATTTTGGCCATCGCAATATTGGATGTGTGAACAGATACAAAGTCTTGATGAAACAACACATTCTTTTCGCCAAATGCGGTCTGTTTTCCTTAATTTCATTCCTCAAGGGCTGCAATAAGTTACTAGCCATTGACAGTTTTTCCATTTTGAAGATAATTAATCACGTGCATCTCAAAAAACAGACGACTTGACCTTGTCTGCAGTTGGAACGGTCTTTACCATCTTTGGACACGTTTCTCCCATTCCTTTTTCACTGATTTGATTGTTCCTTTGTCTCTGCTGTGAAATACTGGACCCTTGTCTCATTCATGTTTACAAGTTGACGTAACAACTCGTCTTTATTGTGGTGAAACATCGTCAAACACTTTTTTGAAATATATTCACGACGTTGCTGTTGTTCCGTTGTGAGCAAACGCGGCACCCATCTTGCGCACAGCTTTCTTATCCTGAAATTTTCGATCAATATGCTATGTATAGCACTTTTTGAAATGCCTAGCTCTAGCATCATCAGCCGACGATCATCCAATATTAGTTTGTGGATTTTCTCAAGCGTTTTTGGCGTGGACATTTTAATTGGGCGACCACGACAGTGTTTGTCTTGTACGGACTCAGAGTCTGATACAGAATGAATAAAAATTTCCACAGTTCTGCAATTTCCAACCTAAACTACAAAATTACTTACTACATTTTTCGTAAATTGAAAACTTAATTCAGTAGGTTGAAATGTTTAGGTTTTTTCAATAAATATGCCAACGTTTTCTAATACATATTTTCAAATAACGTTTTCACTTTAAAGTAAAAATCCCTCCCTTTAAAATTTTTCAAACATTTTTTAATTGGATTTTTCATCACGTTTCATCTAAATTTAATTTGTCACATCTCATAAGTCTTTTGCTGTAAAGTTTTTAAAATTTTATGCAGCATTTTCCCCAGTTGTCAACAATACTGGATATTCAGCTCTTTATGTTGTGTTGCCAAAAAATAAGAAAAAACACATTTGCGCAGCTTTGCAAAAAAAGTGACATACAACATTTTATTCTTTTCATATTTCATATAATTTCAGTTTAGATTTTAGTGATGTGCTCGCTGCTCCTTCTTTTCCCGAGGAAAAAAAACAAACGTAAAGACTGTTCACATCCGTGAGGTGAACACAATAAAGAAAAATGTGGAGTAAAGTTGAAAAAAATAATACATGCAACATGTTGCATGTGAATACATTTTCTTTGAATACTCCAGAGCTTCTGCTTCTGCTAAAACTCCTGGAGGTGGTGGTGGTGGTGGAGTCGGCTTTTCGCTTTGGCCATTCGCTTTGTGCACTAACTTGGCCATAAGGATGTGAACGTGAATGTGAGTGGATTTCCCAAAAAGTTTGGCCCAACAATTCTCCGCACGTAAAAAAACAAACTTTAGTACTGAACTCACGTACACAGCAAAACACAAACACACATTCGTAAACAGCCTTAAGTTAACCCACCAAAAGAAAACTCTATAATCATAAGGGGGGGTGGTATGATAAGAAGGAAAACATTTTAAATAATAATTTATTTTCGGTGTGGCACAGGATAAAAAAGTGTACACTTTTTTTAAATAATTTTGGCACAAAATAAATCTATGTAAACTTTATTAGCCTTTATTTCAAATAATTACTCTGTATGTGCAAAATGTATACTCGAGGAGACCAACAACTTTGAAATATACTTCTCATGGTTGTGAAAGAAATTTAGGGGACCTTAAATAAATAGTTTTCTTAAAGAACTCGAATCAACAACAATAACATGTATTATATAGAAACATAGAAATTGTGATAATCTGTAGTTACTAAATATCATCGACAATAATGTTCATTGCAAAGAATTAATAATACACTTTTAATTATGTCACAGATTTATTTCATAAGCTTCACCTATAGCAATACAAGTTTTCCTTACAGTCATTCCCGAAAAGCTAAGTCACAAACCAATCAGAAGAAATTGTCACAAGAAGGGTATCTTGTCTAGGGAAGAAGGGTGGTCGAATATGTAGTGGCTACTTGACGCTTAAATTACCATATTTTTGCTAGATATATAATTTTTTAAAGAATCTTGATTATTTATTTCATTAAAAATTACTGATGATTTTTTTTGTTTTCATTTCAGGTAAGTTTTGAGTGTTATTATCATGCACATTCCTACAATTTTCGTAAGTACATTTCTCCTCGAGAAAACATAGTTTAACCTGTTAAATTGTTTTTCAATTTATAAGACTATGTGGGACATGTTGGTTGTTGTATTGATATATCCCCACTTTATAGGTCCCTTCCGATTTTACTTCTTGACTCTCTAGAGAAGGCATTTAGGCGTTTATATTTCATATGACCTAAAATCGTTATTAATAAAATGAACCATATCTGTCCAGATCTTCACCAAAGCAATATTTTCTATAGAAAATCTTCACCAACGCAATATTTTCTATAGAAAATCTTCACCAACGCAATATTTTCTATAGAAAATCTTCACCAACGCAACATTTTCTATAGAAAATCATCACCAACGCAACATTTTCTATAGAAAATCTTCACCAACGCAACATTTTCTATAGAAAATCTTCACCAACGCAACATTTTCTATAGAAAATCTTCACCAACGCAACATTTTCTATAGAAAATCTTCACCAACGCAACATTTTCTATAGAAAATCTTCACCAACGCAACATTTTCTATAGAAAATCTTCACCAACGCAACATTTTCTATAGAAAATCTTCACCAACGCAACATTTTGTATAGAAAATCTTCACCAACGCAACATTTTCTATAGAAAATCTTCACCAACGCAACATTTTCTATAGAAAATCTTCACCAACGCAACATTTTCTGTAGAAAATCTTCACCAACGCAACATTTTCTATAGAAAATCTTCACCAACGCAACATTTTCTGTAGAAAATCTTCACCAACGCAACATTTTCTATAGAAAATCTTCACTGAAGCAACATTTTCTATAGAAAATCTTCACCAACGCAACATTTTCTATAGAAAATCTTCACCACTGCAACATTTTCTATAGAAAATCTTCACCATTGCAACATTTTCTATAGAAAATCTTCACCAACGCAACATTTTCTATAGAAAATCTTCACCAACGCAACATTTTCTATAGAAAATCTTCACCAACGCAACATTTTCTGTAGAAAATCTTCACCAACGTATCATTTTCTATAGAAAATCTTCACCAACGCAACATTTTCTATAGAAAATCTTCACCAACGCAACATTTTCTATAGAAAATCTTCACCAACGCAACATTTTCTATAGAAAATCTACACCAACGCAACATTTTCTATAGAAAATCTACACCAGCGCAACATTTTCTATAGAAAACCTTCACCAACGCAACATTTTCTATAGAAAATCTTCACCAACGCAACATTTTCTATAGAAAATCTTCACCAACGCAACATTATCTATAGAAAATCTTCACCAACGCAACATTTTCTATAGAAAATCTTCACCAACGCAACATTTTTTATAGAAAATCTTCACCAACGCAACATTTTCTATAGAAAATCTTCACCAACGCAACATTTTCTATAGAAAATCTTCACCAACGCAACATTTTTTATAGAAAATCTTCACCAACGCAACATTTTCTATAGAAAATCTTCACCAACGCAACATTTTCTATAGAAAATCTTCACCAACGCAACCTTTGGTATAGAAAATCTTTACCAACGCAACATTTTTTATAGACAATCTTCACCAATGCAACATTTTCTGTAGAAATTTTCACCAACGCAACATTTTCTGTAAAAATCTTCACCAACACAACATTATCTGTAGAAAATCTTCACCAACACAAAATTGTTTCTAGAAAATCTTCACCAACGCAACATTTTCTATAGAATATCTTCACCAACGCAACATTTTGTATAGAAAATCTTCACCAACGCAACATTTTCTATAGAAAATCTTCACCAACGCAACATTTTGTATAGAAAATCTACACCAACGCAACTTTTTCTATAGAAACTCTTCACCAACGCAACATTTTCTATGGAAAATCTTCACCTACACAACATTTTCTGTAAAAAATCTTCACCATCGCTACATATGCTATAGAGAATGTTTTCCAATTTGGAAAATCTTCACCTACACAACATTTTCTGTAAAAAATCTTCACCAACACAACATTTGCTGTAGAAAATCTTCACCAACGCAACATTTTCTGTAGAAAATATTCACCATCGCTACATATGCTATAGAGAATGTTTTCCATTGCTACATATTCGATAGAAAATGTTCACCAACGCAACATTTTCTACAGAAGTTGTTCACCAACGCTACAGTTCTATAAAAAATGTTCACCAAAATTACATTTTCAGCAGAAAAGTTTCAACAACGCAACATTGCCTATAAAAAACGTTCATAAGGGCAACATTTTCTATCGAAAACTTTCACCAACTCAAAATTTTCTATAGAAAACACAATATTTTCTATTGAAAATATTCACCAACCCAACATTTTCTATAGAAAACCTTTACCAACGCAACGTTTTCTATACCAACGCAACATTTTCTATAAAAAATCTTCACCAACGCAACATTTTCTGTAGAAAATCTTCACCAACGCAACATTTTTTATAGGCAATCTTCACCAATGCAACATTTGCTATAGAAATTTTGTAAAAAATCTTCACCAACACAACATTTTCTGTAGAAAATCTTCGCCAACGCAACATTGTTTGTAGAAAATGTTCACCATCTCTACATATTCTATAGAAAATGTTTACCATCGCTACATATTCGATAGAAAAAGTTCAACAACGCAACATTTTCTACAGAAGTTGTTCACCAACGCTACATGTTCTATAGAAAATGTTCACCAACGTTACATTTTCAACAGAAAATGTTCAACAACGCAACATCTATATATATAAAAATGGAAAAATGTTTGTATGGATGTATGTATGTATGTGTTTTATAGACGCTTAAACCACTGGACCGATTATAAATTTTTTTCTTTTGTTTGAAAGCCATTTGGTCTGAGATGGTTTTGGAAAAAAAACATTTTCAAATAGTGGGCGGGGAAAATGTAGGCGTGGCAAATCGTTTGTTTGTCTGTCAGTTTGTGTGTTTGTTCCACTGGCAGTCTACGTCAGTGGTCCAAAAATTGACGGGATCGGAAGTATGTGGCAACGAAGTGGACCGGGTCCAGCTAGTTTTCTATAAAAATCGTTTATTAACGCAACATTTTCTATCGAAAACTTTCACCAACTCAAACGCCACATTTTCTGTAGAAATTCTTTACCAACGCAACATTCTCTATTGAAAATGTTTACCAACGTAACATTTTCGTTTGAAAATCTTCACTAACGCTACATTTCTATAGAAAATCTTCATCAACGCAAAAGTTTCTGTAGAAAATCATCACCAAAGCAAAATTTCTGTAGAAAACTCTTCACCAACTCAAGATTTTCTATAGAAAATCTGCAGCAACTCAAGATTTTCTTTAAGTAATATTCTTAAATGCAACCTTTTTTTTATAGAAAATCTTCACCAAAGCAATATTTTCTGCAGACAATGTTCATCAACGCACCATTTTTTATAGAAAATATTCCAGCACCACACAAACCAAACAAAAAACAATTATCAGCTGTTAAATCTATTTTCAAATAGAGCAGTGATATCACATCAACATTCTGAACCTGTAAAAAAATACGATTTGACTGAAATAAGGCAGCCAGGGTTTATATTACTAATTTGTATAAAATTTGCTTCATTGACGCCATAAAAGCCACGAATTTCGTATTACAGAATTAGCCTACTGACCTTAATTGTCAGAAAAGGATCAAATCAAGGATCTAAGGATTAATTTCAGCTGACTTTCAAATTTGCAATAATCATCATAGCACCCCAACTTAAAAAACTCATCCTCGTATAGCCAAAAAAAAAGTTTCCACATTTTCTTTTCGTTTTCCCCCGTCATTTTATTTGGATGTTGATAATGCAGCAGCGGAGCTTCTCTTCAGCTGCAACTAACATCAGAAACAGTAACAACAACAATATCAGGCAAATTGTATGAATACAAAATTAAAGAAGATGAACAACAAAGTGGGAGAAGGCAAGACGAGTACGACCAAAGATGGTTCAAATAAAAATCCAACTCAACTTTAAGTTTTAATGCGCATGTAACCCACTTTGCATAGACGAAAGGCAAACGATGCCGACTGACTGACGAGGCGGGACGAGCGAGACGGGTCGAGAGATGAAAAAGTTTCAAATTTCCGTCATGAATACGTAACAACGTTACAGCGTTACAAGGTAACAATCGTTTGCCATTCATCGTGCAAACGACGAACAATGGCGGCAAACAGCAGCCCAATCTTGCATATCGCCCACTCTGACCCTCCTCCTGCTCCTAGTCCCCTTGCCCCTGCATACACAATTTGATCCAACTACCCTTACCCTCGCTTGAAATGTAACAAGTCTCCCTTCCTGCGAAGCAATTATTCATCTTCATCATCTATCAGTTTGTCTGCCTCAGTGCTTTGTAATATTATCTACATCTATCCATCTATTTATCCATACTATCCGTCATATCTTTTTGTGATGTTAGTATCTGCTGCAGCAACAACATTGGCAGCAGCATCAGCACTCACCCGCCAACAACAAAAAAAAAAACAACTAAACTCGATTGATAAGATGAAAAATTATTTAAAGAAATCACAATAATAAAAATTATTGTTGCCATTCACTGTACGCCGCATCTGTGGTATAGGAGGAGTGAAAGGTGGGGTAAGGGATTATTTGAGAAGCCATTGTATAGTTACTCGATTTATGTATATCCATATTTTTCCATACCAACTATTACGACTCCACCACCATTTCCAATTGAAAATGATATAGTTGTCCATAAGAAATGGAAACAAGTGAAGAAAAGCTAATGCTGGGCGAAGCCGATTGCATCATACCCTACCTACACCAATCGTATAAAGTAATGCGATCGTTAACGTCGACATTATGTTTAACACACTTGGCACAAAAAAGTCCTTAGAATAATTATTAATACATATCTGCTTCTGAGGCCATCCCATACCACAGAAAATGCTCAAAACCAAACCGTGTAAATGGCAACTCAGTAAAAATACGGAAGTACTTCTTAAGCAACCACTTTTTAAGTACTTCCAAAGAAGAAGAAGTGCATTTTTCACCTCCAAATAATTTATTTTGCAAAATTTGTGAATATTTTATAATTTATGAACAATATAATATATTAAAATATTGTTATTAAAACTAGATTTTTTTAAATGGAATACGTTAGAAAAAAAATTTAAAAAAAATAATTCAAAATTTAAGCAACCGGTGCGGGATTCGAATACGAATACCTCAATTTAATTATTCCTATATAAAGGAAGCTTCCAAACAGTGATGTTAGCTAGGAAGTACTCATACGCTTAAGTGTTCATATATATCTCTGTACGGTGGTAATTCGAACTCGTTCGTGGCTGTGCGCGTTAGCATGCGATGTTATGCTGCTGCAACGTTAGGAGACTCAGGTTCAACTCACGGCAAGACCAAAAACTTCACTTTGAAAAATTTAATAAAAAATTTTTTATAAAAATAAAATTAAAAAAGAAAATTTGTTTTGCATATTGTTAGGATACTAAGAGCATCCAAAAAATAGCAATTTAATCACGGGGGAAAATCGCCATTATTGATATGTTTGAATGGAAAGAAATCATATTTGGAAACGAATTTTTTGTATATTATATATTTGTTAACTAATAAATTTTATTTAAAAATCATGAAATTTTGTTTGGGACGCATATATTAATATACTAGAACATAATATATTTTAAAACTGACTTTCACAGATAAAATATGTGTTGACACTCAAACAAAATTATTGGTTAAGATGTTTTACAAATATATTCTATTTACTCGTAAAAAAGATTTTTAAAACTTTGCTGACTTTTTCGAATTTTAGTTACTTTTTCCTAGATTTCGTGTTAAACTTTATAATAGTTATTTTTCGGGTAACACTGTTTTTGGCAACTTTAACACGTTCATTTTAACAAATCCGAAAGCTCTTAAAAATCGCCCATTAGTTAAAAATGTCTTTAGCAGCATTAGCTTTTGTTTTAAGGCGCCCACACGCTGAAAAAAAATCGCTTCTGTAGTATATTGTCCCAAACATATTCGGCTTGAAACATATATATGTTTAGGGTACACTCTAAACATATAGTATTTGGTACATACAAAAATTATATATTTGGGAGGATGTCCTTCTTTGCATCCCAATATGTTATTATTTGGGACTATTATTTCCGAACAAATATTTATTTGCATTAAAGTATTTGAAAAATACATAAATTGTGTTAAGTTTTTCAGTAATTCAAAGTTATTTTTTAGAAATGTTAAATGTTCGTAAAATAATAATAATTGAAATCGTATAATCTTGGATCAAAATAAATTAATGGAGGATTGACAACTAATGATGAATACTCAGGAATACTCAGAAAATTTAAATGATTAATTTAAAGCGGAAGTTAATATGGTATCATAACTGGGAGGTACAATTCGAAAACAAGGAAAAATTAAAACTGAAATTCGAAAAAGTTAGTAAATGTTTTGAAAATTTTTTTAAATAAAATATATTTGGAGAAAATCCTAAACAATAATTTTATTGGTATTTAAACACATATTTTATTTGAGAAATTTAGTTTTCAAATAAATTTTGTTGTAATATATTACTATATGCGTTCCAAATATATTTTATTGATTTTCAAATAAAATTTATTTGCTCAGAAATACATAATATTTTAAAATGTGTGTTCCAAATATATTTTCTTTCGATTCAAACATATCAAAAAAGGCCCCGTGCATAGATGAGAACTGCCGCAGTTCATGCTGATGTACGTGTGTGATTGACATTTTCGATACACACATATCAATCAAAATTTAATTTTTCCTTTTATTTAATTTTTCACACAAAACAATTTTGAAATTTCGTTGTTTACAAATTTATAATAAAATTTTGAATAATCTGACATATAATGATGAACAAAGTTCATCTGATTGTTAGGGGTTCATTTTAAAAATCAAAAGTATTTTGATTTTCTTACTAATACATTCTCATGTTGTGTCAAATTCACCAATCCATACATATTGCCGTTTCTGCGGCAGTACTCTATGGGGGGCTTAACATCAATAATTTGTATACCCTCCACCATAGGATGGGGGGTATATTCATTTTGTCACTCCATTTGTAACACCTATAAATATTCATTTGAGACCCCATAAAGTATATATATTCTTAATCGTCGTAAAATTCTAAGACGATTTAGCCATGTCCGTCCGTCCATCCGTCTGTTGTAATCACGCTACAGTCCGTAATAATAGAGCTAGGTTGATAAAATTTGGTATAAATATTTCTTATAGTTGCAGGTTGTTTGGGATTGCAAATGGGCGATATCGGTCCATATTTAGATGTAGCTCCCATAAATGGCATCTAACTTGTTGTGATTCCTACTGTTCTCATCTACTATATCTTTTTGTGTTTTTCGGTGTTATTTTCTTTAGGTCTGAGTTATTTGTGAGGTCACATGCTTTCCATGGTGGAGGGTATATAAGATTCTACATGGTCGAACTTAACGCTTTTACTTGTTAATTTATAAATATTCAAA
Source organism: Eudasyphora cyanicolor (assembly GCA_963930755.1). Lineage (NCBI taxonomy): Eukaryota > Metazoa > Arthropoda > Insecta > Diptera > Muscidae > Eudasyphora > Eudasyphora cyanicolor. Next base: position 199,619,443 of record OZ005737.1, on the reverse strand, counting down.
TTCATCACTTTTTGTCAATGCATCTATAGTAACGAAAGATTACGCGATCTAAGTTTTAATTAAATTTTACATATTTACATAAAAAACATATAAAATTAATAAAAAAAATTGCATTTTGAACTTCTGAAAAACAGACAACTTGTCTTTAAAATAAGGCATTGATATATAGCCAAAACGCTTAAATAAAAATTAATATTTGTTTCGGAAAGAATTGTTCCAAATAAAACCAGTAAGGAAAGACAGGCGGGGCCGACTATACCCTACACCTCCCTAACATTGCGAAAATGGGCATTGCGATAATAATTTGGCTGTGTTCATACATGTAATAAGAAAACTCTCTCTGCTGAATTTCGTACTGATAGGATATAAAACATGGTTTCACACCGCTTACATGTCAAATCGCGTGAAACATATATTTGGGGGATATATCTAAATCGGAACAGAATTTCCCCGAATTTGGTAGTTTTCATTCATGTAATAAGTTTTCATCTCTGCCGAATTTCGTACTTATCGGATATAAAATACGGTTTCTATAGCGCTTACATGTTAAATCGGGTGAAACTTATATATATGGGCGATATTCAAATCTGAAAGGATTTTCCAGAAAATTTTCATGTAATAAAATAACTCTCTCTCCCAAATTTCGTATTTATCTGATATAAAATACAGTTTCTACAGCGCTTACATGTTAAATCGTGGGTAACATGTATATGGGGGCTATAACTTAATCTGGACCGATTTTGACCAATTTCAATGGGAATCGTCCTTGGGCCAAAAAAGAGCACTGTGCTACATTGCATCACAATCGGACCGTAAATACGACCTGCACTTTGATCACAAGAATACATGGACAGACAGACAGACGGACATGTCTAAATCGACTCAAAAAGTGATTCTATGTCGATCGGTATAATAAACTATGGTTCAATTTCTTCTCTTTTTGGGCGTTACAAACAAATGCACAAAGTTATAATACCCTGTACCACAGTGTGGTGTCGGGTATACATTTATTAGAATGTACACATATTTTTGTTTAAAGCAATATCCTCCCAAATATATAATATTTGTGTTTGTCAAATATTATATATTTGGAGTGTACCCTAGACATATGTATATTTCAAGCAGAATATGTTTAGGACAGTATACTACGAGTACAGATGCGATTTTTTTAAGCGTGCGGTTATAAAAATTACAAAGCTAACAAACAAAACCTACTTAATTATGAAACCTGTTGAAAGGAGACTCCTAGTAATTTTTCGCTATGAATATTTTCTCAAAGACACCAACTAAAAATGTAGATGATTTGCATGACCTCTGACACGGGGTAAGGTTTGATTGGAATTGTTCAGGGGTAAGAGGGTGGATGACTGTTTTAAGAGAAATAATTCTTCAAACGTTCCCTTTATTTCGGTCTTTGGACTGAAGCGTGTATTCCACTTCAAAATCCCCATCGATATAACTAACCTCTACAATTTCCTAACAAACTTTGTGGTCGACTATCGCCAATATCGCGAACCTAGAAAGGCGGCTACTACCACTGGCTTCTGTCCAGTGTCCATTTCGAGGAGTATAATTTTTTAAATAAAACCTCGTAAAAATATGGAAAACTTTACAAAAATAAAAATAAATATTTTTGATAATTTTTTTTTAATATTCAACCCCCTCCAGCTCAGACAGTCCTTAACGGATCTTGTTGAAATGTTGTGTCATAACTACTATTCAATAGAACTAAACTTGGAGAAAGTTTCACTCGTTCAAAAAATAAAGTTTTCGGCCGACTACATTTAATAACTGTTTTTTATTTAATATAACCCGTTATTTCTCCACGGGTTTGTTTAGAATCGATCAAGGATTATGCTTATATTTTTTCTGAATTTTTAGGTTTGTGTTTTCATAGTGAAAAACATACAAATAAAAAAAATATTAAAATTTGATCAGTAGTAGGAAAATCGAAAAAATATTCAAATTTTGTCAATAGTTAGCCAAGACCGCAGTTGAAAAGCTCTTGCAGTTCTGCCGACGCGTTTTCTTACTACATCATTTTCAATGTTCCTACCTCAGCAATTTTTTCTTGATTTTCGCAATTTACTCTTAGTCATATCTTTTAAAAAAAAATTGGTCGAATTTGACCTCAGGATATATTTTACAATTTTGAACCCTATGTAACTTTTTTGTTTATAAATAATACTGAGTACTTCAAAGACAAAAGTTTCATTATTTTAAATTGTCATTATTATTGTTTCAAAATAAGTCCATATTAGGGTGGTAGAAAACGAGATAACAGAGGTCAATTATCGAATTTGACCTCGAGGTCAAAAATGGTCAGTGGAAGAAATATAGCCCTTTCCAAAACGTTAACAACGATATGCATCCCATTACGATCGGACTGCAAATAGCAACACAGGGTAAAGAAAACTAAAAGGGCGGTATGTAGGGTGCACAAAAAAATTAAAGTTGTTTTTCTGAAATTGTCTTTGAATAATCTTCAAATCTAGGGGTGACAAACGCATCTTTTTTATGACCCTATCTAGTGTTCATTCATCAAAAAACTCATTTCTTTAAGATTTCATCAAGAAACTCCTCTATTTTGCAACCGATCGACGAAAAAAGGGGGATACATATATTTTTGAGTATATATAAATCTGAACCGATTACATATTTTCAAATTCGACTGTGCATATTCCCTAAAAACTTCTGTTCCTCAAATTGTATGTAGATCGTTTGGAAAATGTGACTTCTCTATCGCTTAGATTTAAAATCTGTGAATAAATAAATATCTTTGGGGCTATGCTAATTATTAACTTGTGAAACATCTGTCCTTACATTATTATATATATTGTTTGAAGAATTTGGTATTTGTAAAGAAAGCTTAGATGAAAAATCATCGTATATGTATATGTACATAGGTACAATACTATATCTAAATCTCTACTGGATTTCTTGAAACTCGTCAGTGTGCATTCTTGGTTCCAGAAACTCCTATCTTTAAAAGTGTATAAATATCGGCTGGAAAATGTGGTTTCACTAAAGTTTTAATGCCATTTTATAATGATTGAGGGATCATAGTTTTGATCACGGTAGACCTTTTTGTGGAATTACCCATATCTAAATCTGAACTGAATTTCTTCAAACTCGGCAGTGTGCATTCTTGGTTCCAGAAACCCCTTTCTGTCTTTAAAATTGTATAAATATCGGTAGGAAAATTTGGTTTCTCTAAAGTTTCGACGCCATTTTATAATGATTGAGGGATCTAACATTAAATAAATTTGCTGGAAACATTGCACCTTGTTTGATTACACTCCTGGTAGTACCGCCAGTGTGAATGACCTCCGTTTCACCCGATACCGATGGGTCTTAGTATGTCCGGAGTCACCTCAGTCATGAAAAGTGATTGAGTCAAAACAAAATATAAATTGTCCTAAAAATGCGATTATAAAATTAGTTGACTCAAATAAATTATTAATAAGAAATGTATCTGAAATTTTTGTCAATAGTTTAATCGATTCATTTTCAGTTGAATTATTTTTCGGTGTGGCAATGGTTAAAACACATTAACTAGAAAAAATTCTGATTTGATTCATAAAATATTTCTTTAAAGGAATTTGAAACAATTCCAAGTAGAATTATAAATTTCATAATACACATTGGAAATGGTGTAATATTTCTCCCCCTTTCGTTTGTCATCTGTCCTCCCGCACTCGTAGAACAAACAAAGATATTGCTGTGTTGGCATAGCTGTTGTTGTCGTCGTCGTCTTCGTCGTGGTTGTTGTCGCTCTTATTCTGGAACAATGATCCATTGTAATATGACAGAGTTCGTAGCCCCAATGCGCTACTGACTACGATGGCACAAAAGGCGTACGTAGCGGGAGGAGGGGAAATTGGACATGGGCAAAAGTCACAGACCGAAAGGTCAGCAAATATCCAAGATTGAAGATGTGAACGAATGAAACAACCAACTATAGTGGGAAGAAGACTTGGAGGAGACGACGCAGTAATACCACACATAGTTGTGTACCTCCTGTGAGTAGTATCTTCAGTAGATTTTCTAGATTTTTAACCCAAAGTTGTAAAGCAACTGGGCAGTAAATTCCTTTTGTGGGGTTCTTTTTTTGGGGAAAGAGCTGTATCTTAAATTAGTCTGAAAAAGATTTTGGTGTATCCGAAAACAAATGTTAAGAGTTGAAATTATTCGCCTGCCATCCTTGTTCATGGATAGTTTATGAGGGGAATTTTGTTTTTTTTCTTCTTTGGTTTGTTAAAAAAGTTTTTTTTTCTCCCAGAATTCCATACATTGCCTGAAATGAATGACAAAATTCTTGGGATATTTTCTAAAGAAGTTAAAGGATTTTGGCAAAACAAATAACTGTATGGAATAGGTTTTTGGGAACTCTATGAAATGTGACCCTGCTCATTGTGACAAAAATTTAAAATTAAATGATTGCAGATAAAGGAACATGTTGTGTACATATGGGTTGTGAAGTTGAAAAGGATTGGGATCACCAATTAATATAGTTTTTATTTTTGGCAATTTAATTTATTTCTTAAGATAATTTTATGTTTGAACTGTTTACTCAATGGAAATTGGTGAATAAAGATTGGGTTTTATGTCGAACATTTTTAAAAATAAAATGTCATTCGGTTTACAGTTATCCTCAATCAATTGAGAGAGATTAAGCAATTCAGTGAGGATATCCTTTTCCACATCAGAACTTTTCCCGAAGGAAATTAGCGTGGGAGATACCAGAAGGGGCGTGGCAATGGCGCTCATTTTTCGTTGGACTGTGGGCACTATAAAAGCCTTACACTGGACAAAATTTGCAGTATTTATATGCACTGGTACTCGTATTTAAGTTATTTTAATTAACTGTTAGTTAAGCAATTAACTGTTTGTACAAAATGGCCCGAAATGGTGTGTGGGAGGTACCAAAAGGAGCAAGACGACTTCCCCCATTTTTCTCTAGATGATAGCGACAGATAAACTATTACTATGTTTGAAATTTCAGAGGATTCGGGTTACTAGTATATACGTTATTAGTGTATCAACGTTTTACTAAATTTTAACCCTTTGTGAGGGAGGTACTAGAATGATTGGACCAATATGGCCCATATGCGAGCTTAGCCTAAGATAGAACAATGTTTTATCACATACATAATTTGATGTCAATCGGTTACTCCTTTCGATACTTATCGTGCGCCCCAACCAGACAGACAGACGGACGGACATTACTTAGGGTCTTATGTAGGTAACTCATTCGCTGTGTTACACTTTTGACCCTTAGCAAATGATACTCATTCCTTCCTTCACTAACTCGAGGATATAAAAATTCATACTAATTAATATTTGAAAAGAATCACATTTCCTTTAATTCTTTATATTCAGTTTTGTTAGTCTCCAAATCGCATTACTTTCAATTACATTTTGGCAATCTTCACTAATTACACCGAGACTTTTCTTGAGACTTGAAGTCCTTGGAAAAGAAGAGAAAGGAAATAATTCTGCAGATTACTACCGAATAAGTGTTGCGTTCATTAGAACAGCAGATAAAGTACACAGAAGAAAAAATAGTGCCGTTTTCTTGTACAATTCCTTGTTTTCACTTTTAATTAGGATTTTCAGATTTCTAAAGTGCCGCAGCGTTTGTAGTAGGCACTCTGCTCATTGAGCCATTCCTTTCCAATTGCCATTCGCTGTGATGAGCAAGAAGCAGAGTTTTCATGCCCTATTTTCTTGCCTTCAGCAATGCCGAAGTAGGATTGGGTCGGGCACCAACGACGAGGACCACCACCGACCGAGCGACCGACTACTCATCATCAGACCAACTTTATCAATAATCATCAATGTTTTTCTTGGGATAATGAGTCCTAAAGTGGCGACCTCTTGACATGAACACTGAGTTTTACACAGAAACGAAGGATGGGTCGATTGAATGACTGACTGACTGATACATGGGTGATGGGAATTCCACATACATACATACACATATATCCTTCATCAGCACTTTTTGTGTGCTATAGCCTCCATCTCCCTCTATCTTCATTTTTCTCCTCCCTTTGCTGGACAATTATGGCAAATAAGACTTTCCGTTCTATGACTCTTCGTTATCTTTTCAGTTAAATAAAAATTTAGTTGAATTTAAAATTAAATGAGAACTTTGGGAGAAATTTAATTTGAAATTTTTGTATTTTTTTTTTTTTTTTGGAAGTGATTCTTCTTCCTTTTTCTTTTTATTGCTTTTTTCGTCCTTGTAGTTTATGACTTAACATCAATTGCTCATTTGTTTTATTTGTTTGAAAAATATGAAATTTTGCCCAGAGAGTTTTTTTTGTTCTTTCCATCAATTTCAAAGAATTGGCCAAAGACCAGCAACTCAGTTTCTGCCTTTAAAATGGCTGATTTGTATAAGGAAGGAAAACGTATTTTTTTCTGCTTGTTTTCTTCTTCCGCGCTTTCATTTTTGTATTCAATTTATTTTTCCATTTAGAAAATTTAATAAATTATCACCGAGCAGAAAAAGAAAGTCACTTTTTTGTTGTAGGATGAAGGACGAGAATAAACTTTTTTTTTGCTTTGCAGGAAATTTATTTTAAATTTTGTCAGTTTTTTTTTTTTTTTTTTTTGATAAAGGAAATATTAGTCTCATGTTGTCAGCAAGATTAAAGGCAGAGAAAAGTGACATTGAACAAGTAAAAAATGTCAGTCAAGTAAAGAGACTTAAGAGATATAGATCCCATTCCATAGAACGAGTATAATAACGAAAATTGGAAATTACTTATATACATATAAAATATTTAAATAATAAGTAAGCGTTAATCAACCAAAACCACACAGTGGTCCAGGGAATTATGAGTTTGTGCATTTTTTTGTAATACTCAAAGGAAGATGAGTTACTTACACCCATTGCTTATTAAACCGATCGATTTGAAATCTCTTCCTGCGACGATTTTATAATGTCGCTCCATCTGTAGATGTAAACTTATAATCAAAGTGCTGAACGCATTTATAGTCCAAGCATGATGAAATGTAACACAGGTTTTTTTAGCCCGAAGGTTTAGGTTTAGATATAGGCCTCCTATATATGTACCGCCTATTTGGCATATATGCAATGTAGAATCAAATTTTTTTCATTGATCCTTACGAAATTTCGCAAAAGGATTATTAAAATTCCAAAAAAAAACAGTAAGGAAAGGCAGAAAGTCGGGCGGGGCCGACTATATTATACCCTACACCTCCCTAACAATGCGATAAGGGTCATTGCGATACTAATTTGGAATAATTGGTAAATGGGTAGGAACATATACATGTGACTATATCTAATTCAGAACCGATAATCGCTTAATTAAGCAGTATTCGTTCCTAAATTGAGAAACATCTTTCTGGAAAATTTTGTAATGCTCGGAAGTAAAGTACAACATCTAAAGCGCTTTGATACCAAATCAGGAGGAACATATATATGAAGGTTATATATAAATTTGAACCGATTTTCCCTGAATACTCATTCATGTAAAAATACCTCTTTCTGTCGAATTTCGTACTGATCGGATATAAAATATAGTCTCTACAGCGCTTACATGTCAAATCGGGGGTAAAATATATGGGGTCTATATATCTATATCTGAACCGATTTTATCCGAATTTGGCAGTATTGCTTCATGTAATAAGAAACCTCTTTCTGCCGAATTTCGAACTGATCGGATGTAAAATACAGTTTCTACAGCGCTTACATGCCAAATCGGGGGTAACATATATATGGGGGCTATATCTAAATCTGAAGCAATTTTCTCCGAATTTGGCAATATTCCTTAGTGTAATATGAAACCTCTTTCTGCCGAATTTCGCACTAATCAGATATAAAATACGGTTTCTATAGCGCTAACATATCAAATCGGGTGAAACATATATATTTTGGGACTATATTTAAATCTGACCCGATTTTCCCCGAATTCAGCAGTGTTCATTTATGTAATAAGGGAACTCTCTCTGCCAAATTTCGTACTGATCTGATATAAAATACAGTTTCTACAGCGCTTACATGTCAAATCGGGGGTAACATATATATGGGGGCTATATCTAAATCTGAACTGATTTTGACCAATTTCAATAGGGATCGTCCTTGGGCCAAAAAAGAGCACTGTGCTAAATTTCATCACAACCTGCACTTTGATTACAAGAATACATGGACAGACATACGGACAGACAGACAGACGGACATGGCTAAATCGACTCAAAAATTGATTCTATGTCCATCGGTATAATAAACTATGGTTCTATTTCTTCTCTCAAATGCACAAAGTCATAATACCCTGCACCACATTGTGGTGTAGGGTATAAATATTTTCTTGTTTTTTAGGTGTAAAGAAATAATAGGGTGGGGGCTATATCATTGATACGGTGAATTGTTTTAGATAAAATTAAACACCTATTGCCAATTTCGCAAAATGATGCTCTTTGTTACATGAAAAATTGCAACCAAATTTGGAACAAATCGGTTCACACATATATCGTTCATTCCATGTCAAACCGAACACCTTTTTTGAGTCACCATTCCCGGTTTCAAAATAAATATTGCATATCGATTCTCTGCTCAAAATAAAACTTTTTATAGTTGGCGAAAAAAAAATACAAAAATTTGTTCCACATGTTATTAGCATCTGAAATCGAAGAAAATAGGAACATATTCTCAAAAGGCGTACGTTTCGACTTATGTATTTTCGGAATGCGTGGACGGATTTTTACAAATGAAGGCTCATTTTAAAGGTCGCAAGTTATTCTTTATATAGCAGGGTTCCATTTTCGCGTGCTTAATGTTTTTGAATGCATCCGATGCATCTGCAAATTTAATTTGCATTTTACACATCAATGACACCAACTTGTGAAAAATATACTCTGTGAAAAAATAGTTATGTAGACCAATAAATTCTAAACAAAAGCTGAAAATTGTAAGATGGTGTTCAGCCCCGTTCTTTTCTAAAAACAAAATATTTATTATAAAATTCCAGAGATGCGAGTATTGCATTTGTGACATTTTAAAAACGCGGTTGTGGATTTATACAAATTTGATTTCTCCTTAAAGGTATTGACTAGGACATCCTAGATATATACGAAAATTCGGCAGTATTTGCATATTTCGTTATAAATTTTTCTTCTTAAGTTTTAACGTGCATACTGGACCAGGAAAACACCAACACTTATATATGAAATATATATAAGCATATAGTACTATCGAATGTTAGCTGATCCTGTACATTTTAATCTGGTGTTTTCTTCCGTCTCTAAGTAATAGCATTTTTACGTAAAAGTGTCAGAAATCTAAATTGTTTTTTATTGGAATGATTCCGTCTATTTTGTGATTTCAATATTTTTCATAGTTTATAAAGGAAAATCATTGGCATTTTTTATTAAATATTGTTTTAAAAATGAACGAGGCTGAACACCATCTTGAAATTTGTAGGGTCAGTTTAGGAAAAATGGAGCTACTTACTATATTTTTCTCAGAATTTTAAGTTGGTGTCATTGAAGTGCAGGATGTAAAATGAAGTTGCATATGCAACTGATGCATTTAAAAACGTTAATTTAACCACAATTAATATATGTACTTGAATGTACAATTCACGAACTTACAAACCAGACTTCATTTGTAAAATCCCGTCCACGCGTTTGCATAATACAAAACTTCTGAAATAGAGTCTTATAACATCTGAAAAACAATTTTTGGAATTTTTCTCGCCAACTACAAGATGATTAATTTTCATAGCAAAATAAATATGCAAATTTTCAAGACAATCCTGAATGTCGACCAAATTTTTTTCTAAAAATCGTTCGGTTTAATATGCGATGAACTTTATACATATGAACTGTTTATTTTGAAAGTGGAGTAAACGCCACTTTGTTTTACTCGATTTACTTACCATTGAAAAAAGTACGTTAATAAAACTCAAATGCAAAAATTTTCACTTAATATAGAAACATTGAAGTCTTGAGATGAACTGAATGCAAATAATCAGTATGATCAGTATGCACATCAGTAGATTGATCCGGTGACACGAATAAACTGTACTACTACTAAACTGTGATAGAAATCGGTTCAGATTTAGATATGTCAAGAGCTTCCTATTAGGAAACCATCCCCTTTAATTTAGGTTAGGGTGGCGGCAGGAGTTTCCAGAACTCATGAAGCAATTGAGGCCCCTTAGCAAGTTCTACCACAGGCTTAGATTTCCTGCTTCGAAACCAACCTGTGTGATACTGAAAGTTATCAATAATACAAATATCGGTAGCTACAAGATCGGTCAGACTTCCTAGAAGGGTCGACTTCAGTATATCCAGACATCGTTTACTCAATGCAGGACAGTAACAAAGCATATCGATGGCTTAATATGAAAAGGACGTATCTCGATTTTATAATTCCTTAACAGAGGCACGAAAACCGAATAAAACCCATACAAATTATTTTTCACCAGACCTTTGGAGTTTTTACAATACCATTTTCAATCATTTATATGCAACTATAGGCCTCGAAAATTAAAAAAAAAGTAAGATGCATTTGACAGCTTTCTACCCGAATAAACGGAAAACGCAATTATGACAAGATAAATCAAGATATGCCCTTTTTATATTAAGCCTTCGGTATGCCTAATACTCTCCACCGTCTTTACATTTCCACAAATTCTGCGCAAGTAGTTTAACTCAATTCCCAAACTTCTGGCGTGTTCGCCGATCATACTGTGTCCCGTAAAAATTGACAATAATGTACGACCTTCCTAGGTCGTAGTTTGGGACAAATTTGTATAGCAAATCTACCGGTTTCCTACCCTACCCGATTTCTGCAGAACTCTCATTAGATTGCCTGACAACCTTTAGCTTGCACGTGGACAGTGGCGCAACAATATATGCAAATGCTTTGTGAATTTGTAATGTCGTCTCTTTCCTAGCAAGTTCATCGGCTTTGCAGTTTCCCGGGATATCCCTATGTCCCGGTATGAGGTTTATGTCGAGGGCTGTTTGTACATTTGGGGATGTAGCCTCCACCTGCCTATCTTCTATATATATAAAAGAGAGTGTCTGTTTGTGGGTTTGTTTGTATGTTTGTTCCGTATAGACGTCTAAACGGCTAGACCGATCATCTTGATATTTTCACAGAATGTACATGTGAAGGGGGTGCTGAAAATAGGGTACTTGAATTTTCGATATATCAAGTGGGCGTGGACCCGCCCATAGGGGTCCAATTTTGATATTAAGAAAATTTTTTAGCTAGAGTGCTGAAATTTTTTGTGTATGCATTTAGTGGCAGATAATGTGAATTTTCCAAAAATGGGCGGAGTCGGATCAATGGGCGTGGCCCCGTCCATATAAGCCAAATTTTGAAATTCAAATATTTTGTACAATTTATTAGAGAGAGTTCTGTATTTGAGTGTATATGTATCTGGTGACAGTCTACGTGATTGGTCCAAAAATTGGCGGGATCGGCCCAATGGGCGTGGCCCCGCCAACATAGACCAAATTTTGAAATTTCGATATCTTGAACAATTTGCTAGCGAGAGTGCTGCAATTTTGTGTATATGTAAACGGTAGCAGTCTACGTGATTGGTCCAAAAATGGGAGGGATCGGACCAATGGGCGTGGCCCCGCCCACATAGACCAAATTTTGAAATTTTGATATCTTGCACAATTTGTTAGCGGGAGTGCTGCAATGTTGCGTATATGTATCTGGTGGCATTCTACGTAATTGGTCAAAAAATGGGCGGGACCGGACCAATGGGCGTGGCCCCGCCCATATAAGCGAAATTTTGAAATTGATATATCTTCCACAATTTGTTAGAGTGTTGTAATGTTGTACATATGTATCTGATGGCAGTCCACGTGATTGATCCAAAAACGGGCGGGATCGAACCAATGGGCGTGGCACCGCCCATATAAGCCAAATTTTAAAAATGTGATATCTTGCACAATTTGTTAGCGAGAGACCTGGAATTTTGTGTATGTATATCCGTTGGCGATCTACGTGATTTGTCCAAAAATGGGCGGGTTCGGACCAATAGTCGTGGCCCCGCCCACATTGACCAAATTTTTAAATTTTGATATCTTGCACAATTTGCTAGCGGGAGTGCTGCAATGTTGCGTATATGTATTTGGTGGCATTCTACGTAATTGGTCAAAAAATGGGCGGGATCGGACCAATGGGCTTGGCACCGCAAATATACGCCAAATTTTGAAATTGATATAACTTGCACAATATGTTAGCGAGAGTGCTGGAATTTTGTGTATATGTATATGGTGGCAGTCTGCGTGATTTGTCCAAAAGTGGGCGGGATCGGCCCAATGGGCTTGGCCCCGCCCACATAGACCAAATTTTGATATCTTGCACAATTTGCTATCGGGAGTGCTGCAATGTTGTGTATATGTATCTGGTGGCATTCTACGTAATTTGTCAGAAAATGGGCGGGATCGGACCAATGGGCGTGGCCCCGCCCTTATAAGCCAAATTTCGAAATTGATATATCTTGCACAATTTTTTATCTAGAGTGCTGTAATGTTGTACATATGTATCTGGTGACAGTCCACGTGATTGGTCCAAAAATTGGCGGGATCTGACCAATGGGCATGCCACCGCCTATATAAGCCAAATTTTGAAATTGAATTATCTTGCTCATTTTGTTAGCGAGAGTGTTGAAATTTTGCGTATATGTATCTGGTAGCAGTCTACGTGATTGGCTTACAAATGGGCGGAATAGTACCAGTGGGCATGGCACAGCCCATATTTTGATATATCTTGCAAGTATTATATAGAAAATACATGAACAAAAATGCTCGGTATGCGATAATTACAGCTGCTCACTCCAATACAATCGCAATATGATAATGTGATGCATGACCAATGAAACAAGAATTTGGAAACTTTATAAGTATGCATTTCTATTTTCTAGACTTTCCACTGAATTCGGTATTTTTTCATTCAGTGAATTTATTACTAATACCAGTAAGGAAAGGCAGAAAGTCGGGCGGGGCCGACTATATAATACCCTGCACCTCCCTAACAATGCGATAAGGGTCATGGCGACAATAATCGGTAAATGTATTTTGAACCGATAATCGCTAAATTAAGCAATATTCGTTCCTACATTAAGAAACATTTTTCTGGAGAACTTTGTAATGATCGGAAGTAAAGTACAACTTCTATAGCGCTTTGTAACCAAATCTGGAGGAACATATATATGGAGGTTATATATAAATCTGAATCGATTTTCCTTGAATACTCATTCATGTAAAATAGAAACCTGTTTCTGTCGAATTTCGTACTGATCGGATATAAAACACAGTCTCTACAGCGCTTAAATGTCAAGTTGGGGGTAACATATATATGGGGGCTATATCTAAATCTGAAGCGATTTTCTCCGAATTTTGCGGTATTCCTTCATGTAATAAGAAACCTCTTTCTGCCGAATTTCTTTCTGATCGGATATAAAATACAGTTTCTACAGCGCTTGAATTTCAAATCGGGGGTAACATATATATGGGGACTATATCTAAATCTGAACCGATTTTCTCCGAATTTGGCAGTATTCCTTCATGTAATAAGAAACCTCTTTCTGCCTTATTTCGTACTGATCGGATATAAAATACAGTTTCTACAGCGCTTACATGTCAAATCGGCGGTAACATATATATGGGGGCTATATCTAAATCTGAACCGATTTTCTCCGAATTTGGCAGTATTCCTTCATGTAATAACAAACCTCTTTCTGCCGAGTTTCGTACTGATCGGATATTAAATACAGTTTCTACAGCGCTAATTTTGACATGGGCAGCGAAGCGCACCGGGCTCAGCTAGTCTTAATCATATAAATGACTAGCTGCCCATGTCAAAATTAGCGCTGTAGAAACTGTATTTAATATCCGATCAGTACGAAACTCGGCAGAAAGAGGTTTGTTATTACATGAAGGAATACTGCCAAATTCGGAGAAAATCGGTTCAGATTTAGATATAGCCCCCATATATATGTTACCCCCGATTTGAAATTCCGATCAGTATAAAATTCGACAGAAAGAGGTTTCTATTTTACATGAATGAGTATTCAGGGAAAAATCGGGTCAGATTTATATATAACCTCCATATATATGTTTCTCCTGATTTGGAACGAATTAAATACATCCATTGAAAAGCCGATACACCCAAAACGAGTCACTGTTTGGTGCGGATTTTGGTTCAGAGGCATAATTGGGCCATTTTTCTTTGAAAATGAGCAAGGAGTGGCCGCACAAAATCGATAATGTGCTGAAAAATTGGACCGATCGTGTAGGCTACTGCATGGCCAGCCGAGGCAGCCATTTGAATGAAATTATTTTCCATTATTAACCGGAAGGATTGTACTTTCAAATAAAAAAAGAAATTTGAGAAAATATTCAGTAGTTTTTTTACAGCATTTTCAAAAAAAAGTTATTTGGCGGACCCTTTATATATGTTCTAACCCATTTACCAATTATTCCAAATTATTATCGCAATGACCCTTATCGCATTGTTAGGGAGGTGTAGGGTATTATATAGTCGGCCCCGCCCGACTTTCTGCCTTTCCTTATTGGTTTGTATATGTAGAAGTGAAGATACCTTTTATTTCCTTGCATTGCCAACCTAGTCTTCTCTGACAGGTATCTTAGTGGTAAAGTTCCTCCCTAAGGTGTACACGGGTGGTATATAGTCCACTCGGTCGATTACCATTGCACTACATCGTGATACGTCCGCATGTGGCCGCAGGTCTTGTTCGAGGGCGGTGCAAACATTAGCCGACCTGACATGTAGATAGCGGTAGTAGTTTGAAAAAAAATTCTTTCGTGAAAAGTGGCAACTTTCTAACACATATGTTTTAAGTTTCAAGGCGCCACGTTGTTTAGTTTTTTTAGACGTGGCGCTCAAAAGTTAACGATCTCAGTAAATTTATAAACATGGGAAAAAAGGTCACCGATATGTAATACAATACCTTCACCAATACGAGTATTAAAACCGAGCTATATTCTATTTTGGGGAGTCTGCTCCTTCGTTTACAACTATTGGGTGGCAGAGTTTAAATAGGGCTGTACGAGCTGCCAAAAAGAACACCGCTGCGGTCGACAATTGAGGTGCCCAAGCCAGAAATGATTAAAAAAATCCACAAATCTGCATTGGATGACTGCCGGTTGAAGGTTCGTGAGCTAGCTGAAGTCATAGGAACTTCAAAAGGTTATATACATCGACGTATTGATCGACATATTGATGGAAAATTTGATGATGAGAATGCTGTGCGCAAGATGGGTGCTGCGTTTGCTCACAATCAAGACAATACATCAGTTTACACATCCACTATTGCGAATTGAGTTGTCCGCGCCAAAAATGGTAAAAAAAAAACAAAATGTTACTGAATGACCGTCGGTTGAGGGTTTGTGAGCTTGCTGAAGTCATAGACATTTTAAAAAGTGCTATACATGACATATTGATGGTTGCCGCGTTTGCTCGCAATCAATGCACCAGTTCACACATCGACTATTGCGATGGCCAAAATCAATGAATTATAGTTCGAATAGCTTCAGCGCGCACCTTATTCGCACGATTTAGCTCCATCGGATTATTTTTTGAAAAAATGACTCCGTGGAAAAAGATTTGCCAGCAATGAAGAGGCGGAGGTTGCGGTTTAAGAATATACAGTTCTTACTATAAACAGGTTATAGAAGCTATTAAAAATCGCCGGAAAAGGTGTACTGAATAAAAAATCCAAAAATGTTTGTTTTATTTGTTAGGTCGGATAATTTAGGGACCACTCGCGTATTACTTTCAAATTTGGATCAAGTACATGCGTGCTTATTCTGCTCTTCAAGATGGTGTAGGGTATCATAGATTCCTTCCTTAGTTTCCCTACTGGTTTTACGTAAAAAAATATATATAATCAGCACACTGAATTAACTTTTTTTGCATTTTCTCCTCAAAACACGCGATAGTCAGTTATTAGTGGCTAGCGAACACAAACTAAAATTTTGATAGGAGTCAGCTGACAGATACATCTTGACTGGAGCAGTGTTGCCCTTTCAGTTAAGAGGCGGGAAATTAAAAAAGTCCCGGACTTATTGAGGCTCACTCGTATCTGCCAAAAACAAATCAGCCAAAAAATAGAAAATCCAATATATTTATCCCGCTAAATTTTAAAAGTTCCCTTTTTCTGAACAGATCTCGTATACTTTAGCGGGTCCTTGTTAACACTGCGAGTGCCGACCACTTTTTACCAGGACCACTTTTTATTGAAGATATTTAAAACTTCGGAATTGTAACTATTATCTTTATAAGAGAGTACCATGTTTGGACCATTTCTACCAGAAGAAAAACGACATCTAAAAGTCTCGTCAAATTGTGTTATAAGGACAATATTTGCATTTGTATACCCTCACTTCAGTGGAATAGGGTATATATAATTTGCTACGGACCAACAGTGTAACACATCGAAGGAGTGATCCTAAATAAGTTCGGCGGAAATCCGTTTCAGGCCAATTGAAGCCTTTGAGAAATGTCTGTCCGTCTGTCTGGCTGGTGAGCACGATAACTCTTGAAAGGAGTTGGCATGAAGTTTGGTATGTGGTTATATTTTTTTCTATCTCAGGCTAAGTTCGAAGATGGACCATATTGGTCCACACCTTCCAGTACCTCCAATGAGTTCAAATTAAGAGAAATATTGATGCTCTTTTTATAACTTCTATACTACTTATCCAAATACTCGTGTTCTTCCACACATAGTAATAGTTTATCCGTCGCTATCACCTTGAGAAAAATTGGGTACGTGGGCCCTGGATACGTGGTACCTCACACACAAATTAGCAGATTTATTCTAACATAACATTCCCATAGCTTCTGCAGCAATAATTTTTTGCATTTCTTATTTTATTTTTTAGACAACATTTCCAATGACTATAGACTGAGAAACAAACAACTTTTTTTGTTCAACGTTCTGGCATCTTTCACCATTATTAGCATACTACACTACATTACCCACAACGTGTGTCGCTTTACCAAACAGAAATGTTTGTTTTTGGTGTTCTTTTATTCTGTCTGTAACATTTTATAACCATTTGGTCTAGGTACACTATGATATTTGCCTCTTGAACATTATAAGCAGCTGTCCCATGCAGACAATAACCTATTTTGGCAATATTTGAGGAATAGTTTCTTTAAAACTCCCGACAAATATCAAAGTTGTTTTTCTACATTTCCCAATCTTCCTCTTGCCTCCACTTATCTAACACTGTTGTTGCTAGAACACTATTCGTCCATTGGAAGGATTCATCACTCAGATACATTATAATCAATAACTGGTGTCACTTACTTGTCATCCCAAGAGGCAACATTATACATGAACCCAGCAAAAAATAAATGAAGTACTTCCAAAAGAATAACATTATAAGTACTTCCAAATCATATGTATGAAAATTTTTTCGGCATTTAATGAAGTTCTTCTAAATAACTAACCAAAATGTAATTTCGGAATATAAATTATTAACCCTAGAATGCATAATTTCAAAACGATTGGATGTAAAATAAAGCTTCTGAAGTGATAAAAGTCCAGATCGGAAGGAACATATATATGAGGGCTATGAACTATAAATAAAATTTGACTAAATTATGACTTCTATGGAGCTTAGATGCCAAATCGGAAGGAACACATCCATGCGACTATGTGGGGCTATATGTTCTATATGTAAACCGATATTGTTCACACAGATATTAACTGTTATTATCTTCTATAGATGGTATAAGCTAAATCGAAGGTACATTCCACTCATATATATTAAGATATCTGCATAAAATTATAATAAATTGTAACACAGTGTGGTGTAGGTTATAATTAAATAATTTTAAAAGAAATTATGGTTATTAAATATACCATACCATACTTACTGTACCACACTGTGGTACTTTATTACTATCCGAACCGGGAAAATACATAGCGCCGCACAAATGTGCTATGTATTACAGTGTAAAATAAAAATACTTTTTTATTAGTGACAATGTGGATTATTTGCGAAAATGTTACAAGAAGTTACACTATGGGGTCATTCGGTCACACTTTTCAAGAGCCAGCAATACAGATTACAAACATCTTCAAATGTCATAAACATACTTACATATATATGATCGTTTATCTCTTTGGCCAATAGTATATTAGTTATACGTTCCCTTCCCAACAAATGTCAACATTTGCATTCCTTTAAAATAAGAGATCTCTTGACCCAAAGATTTTAATAAGAACGACATACATTCATCAAATAAATACAACACCAAAAAAGCAAATCTTACAGTGCTTTGAAAGGAGTTGTGCAAAAGTGGTGACAAAGAAGTACTTCCCCGGCGCGACAACCCCTTGTTAAATTCATTGGTGAAAATCCTAATTAGAACAACTTCCGGATCATAAGTTGGGGATTTTTATAGCTTCTTTGGATGCTCTTTTTTTGCTGGGAAGAACAGCTACACTCAGAGAAAAGAGAATCGGGTTCAGGAAAAAAAAGTTTAAGATTATCTACCAATCACTGCAAAATGTCCTGCTAGCTAAATTTGGAAGGCTTTAAAAACAATAAAATCTATGTTAAAAGGAGTAAGAAAATCTCAGTCGTGTATCCGAGAAGGAGATTTCTAGTGAATGGATTTCAAGTGTTTTTATATATTATTATTAAATCGTTAAACTATGCGAATTTGATACGATATGGCCCCTTTGGTGAGGGCGGTGCCAAAAGCTGTGTTTGACCACTACTGTAGTATATTTGCCGGAAACATATTATTTTTGGAATATATGATCAAATTATATATATTTTTTCTTTAGAACACAAAGAACAGCTTTTATAACACCCTATTTCTTGGAGTGTACCTTTCCCCCCAAAATAAAAACAACTTCCCAGAAACCGAGTAAGAGAGGGAAGTGACAGGCAACACATTTAGCAGAGTAGAAAATGAAAAGACATTTTTTTCGAACTAATCATCACTAATGGTAATTCATAATGAGGGCATAGAGAAATATGACTAGGGGATAACTGCTGTACATATATTATGGCTGCTCCACAATAGCAGCAGCAGCACCACCACTACCACAATCACCATCGCCATCACATCATAATTATCATCAAATGGAAATAACTACAAGAAATTATAAGCATAAATAATGTTTTCCACAGCAAATAATAATAAATGGAACAGTTTTCCTCACAAAAAAACAATTCCATTGGCGGCAAAAGCACCAGAAGCCGCATCGGATGTGATGACATCTTCATTAAGTACAATCTGGGGGGGGAGAAATGGAAGAGAGATGTGCCACCAAAGACTACAATGAAGACTACCACAACGTCTACGACAACGAGGAGGTGGAGCACGTCAAGATCACCGAGGTTTTTTTTTGCCCTATGGGTCTGAAGAACATGACTATGTTTTATGGCATTTAGAATGGAATTACATAGCAACTATTGGACTATTGGACGGAACACAAATGATAAAGTGTAGCCAAATGTGAATAGAGGAGTGACAGGCAAATGGACAGGAGAATGACAGACAAGCGGATGGACGGACAAATGAACGAACGGAAGGCGGACGGAATCGGTGGATGGTTGGTTGAACACTGCTGCACAAAAAAACGAACAAACGACAGAAAAACGCCTTGTCAAAAGCACACAAAACTTCACCGACAAATCGAGCGGAAGAAATGGCAGATGGGTCAGAAACAAACAAAAAAAAAGCTCCAGCACATAGCGTAAAAGAAATTATGAATAAATATTATACTATGACTCTGTACATAAAACAGTAAAAATAATTAAGTTAATTTCTTGGAAATTTGCGAAGGTGGTATGATAAGCTTAGAAATATTTTATTAGATTATTTTATTGGGGAAAATTTAATCATAACAACAAATGAGTGACCTAAGACCCTATATATGGAAGACATAAAACCGTTTTAGGACATTTAAAGTAATTTGAGCAATATCCATCCATCCATCCGGTGCGCACGATAACTTTTGAAAGTAGTAACCGATTGGCTTCAAATGTTGTATTTTTATCTTCTCCCTTACAGTGAGGAGGATATGTATCATTTGCTACGAGCCTAAAGTGTAACACATCGAAGGAGTGACCTAAGACCCCAAGTATGTTTTGTGGAAATTCGATATGGGGCATTTTTAGTAATTTGAGCTATGTCCGTCCGTCTGTTTATCTGTCTTCTTGGTTGTGGACCTTTGAAAGGAGTAACCGATTGACTTCAAATGTGGAATGCGGTAATATTTTTCTCTATCTCAGACTAAGTTCGAAGATGGGCCATATTGGTCTATTCCTCCTTATTGGTAGTACCTTCCCCACAAAGGGCTAAAATTAGGTGAAATTTGCTTCTTTAATAACACCTATATTACCCATCGCTATCTTCGGAAATTCCACACATGGTGTTACTATGTTAGTCGCTATCATCTTGTGAAAACGGACGAAGTTCTTGCTCCCCTAACCTAACCTAACCTAACCTAACCTAACCTAACCTAACCTAACCTAACCTAACCTAACCTAACCTAACCTAACCTAACCTAACCTAACCTAACCTAACCTAACCTAACCTAACCTAACCTAACCTAACCTAACCTAACCTAACCTAACCTAACCTAACCTAACCTAACCTAACCTAACCTAACCTAACCTAACCTAACCTAACCTAACCTAACCTAACCTAACCTAACCTAACCTAACCTAACCTAACCTAACCTAACCTAACCTAACCTAACCTAACCTAACCTAACCTAACCTAACCTAACCTAACCTAACCTAACCTAACCTAACCTAACCTAACCTAACCTAACCTAACCTAACCTAACCTAACCTAACCTAACCTAACCTAACCTAACCTAACCTAACCTAACCTAACCTAACCTAACCTAACCTAACCTAACCTAACCTAACCTAACCTAACCTAACCTAACCTAACCTAACCTAACCTAACCTAACCTAACCTAACCTAACCTAACCTAACCTAACCTAACCTAACCTAACCTAACCTAACCTAACCTAACCTAACCTAACCTAACCTAACCTAACCTAACCTAACCTAACCTAACCTAACCTAACCTAACCTAACCTAACCTAACCTAACCTAACCTAACCTAACCTAACCTAACCTAACCTAACCTAACCTAACCTAACCTAACCTAACCTAACCTAACCTAACCTAACCTAACCTAACCTAACCTAACCTAACCTAACCTAACCTAACCTAACCTAACCTAACCTAACCTAACCTAACCTAACCTAACCTAACCTAACCTAACCTAACCTAACCTAACCTAACCTAACCTAACCTAACCTAACCTAACCTAACCTAACCTAACCTAACCTAACCTAACCTAACCTAACCTAACCTAACCTAACCTAACCTAACCTAACCTAACCTAACCTAACCTAACCTAACCTAACCTAACCTATCCTATCCTAACCTAACCTAACCTAACCTAACCTAACCTAACCTAACCTAACCTAACCTAACCTAACCTAACCTAACCTAACCTAACCTAACCTAACCTAACCTAACCTAACCTAACCTAACCTAACCTAACCTAACCTAACCTAACCTAACCTAACCTAACCTAACCTAACCTAACCTAATGGTAGTCTCATATCGATCTGCACTCTGTATTTTTGATAGGGTATTGAACAATTGCTAACTATAATTTGTATCTCCTCCATCACTTTGCGGCTGCTAATCAATACAGCTTCAATCTTATGTTCTGTCAAGGTTAAACCTGATTTGTTAAGCCAGGATTGAACCAATTTAACGCTTGACATCGTTACTGTTCCTGCTTCTCCCAGGTATTTTGCCACTATCACCAGCGAAATATTATCCGCGAAACCCACAATCCTGACATTGGTAGATGTAATATCATCACACTATTGTACATAAAGTTCCTTAATAATGGTCCAAGTTCCGATTCATGTGGAAGACCCATGTTACCATGTAGCCGTTCGGACACACATCAGAGTCATAAGCAAGATATCTATTTATAAAATAGTCCTGACTCTGAACCTAACCTATATGAATAGAATGATAATCCAGAGATTATTTGTGCAAGGCTGCGAATATTAGCTAGACACCTAAACTGCTTTCAAGTTCTAAAGTAATGTTTTTCATTGTAATTTAGCTTTCCTAAAAATCGTCTGTTAGTAACATTAGACTAATTTTTATGGTACACTTTTAGTGCGTATTTAGTGCCCTTGAAATTGTAATAAAGAACTAATCAAGTTCATATAACAACGCAAATTTCAAAACTCCTCCCTGCTGATTTCCCGCCCCTATCATTCTGCCACCGCCAATCTCGCCTCTGAAGTTCTATCATAAATTATGAGTGTGCCACTCATTCGTTGTGTCTCTTCTGCTTGGGCGTTGTTGGTCTTCTTGCATTTTGTGATCCATAAATGAGCAGTTAATTAAAATATTATAACAAAATGAAACAAAAAGAGATTAATTCGATACTAGTCCGCAACGTTCTAAGATACCGGAGGCGGTGAAGGCGGAGGTGGCAGTAGCACTGGCAACCAATGTGTATATCATCCTTCATGCTGCTCGGCAACCACCGGCCGATTGTGTAGTACATACTCGGTATAGTGGGTGTCAGATGAAATTTCACTGTGGTTTCATCCATCCATCCGTCCATCGCTGACGTCTTCTGTCAAATGTATACAAGGCGCTGATGGCAATCGTGACTGGAGAATGGAGAAGGCTGGCAAAACTTTAACCAGATGGTGGATGGAATGTTGCCGGCTATGTATAAGGGTGACATGGGGTCTATTTTAATTTCCCCTTTTGCCCCAGTGTTTGTGGTCACCATTGGTTTCATCTCCAAATCAGAGATAGAAAATATTTTTATAATGAAACTTTAAGAATCTTCTTTTTTTGGCGTTACAAATGCTTATTAATAATTAAGGCGGATTATATAGGAAGAGGTGGAGAAAAAGGGGAAGGGGAAGGGGATAGATAAGCAGTAGGGAAGTTAATGCTTAAAGCTTTGCAGTCAGCGGACTAATGAAGAGTAATATAGAATGTTTACACTAATTGACATTTAAATACAAAGAAAGTGTAAAGAAAATGTAAATGAAAATGTGAAGTCAAATGGAATATGAAGTCTTAAAGAATAAGGAAATTTAAATTGTGGGACAGGGGATGTTGTACACTCATTCTTTATTATAGCCTTAATGTACAACAGGACCAAAAGTGTAACACAGGAGTGACCTAAGACCTTAAGGATAGTTGGGGAAATCTTATTTAGGGCTTGTAAGTCGCTTGACCCATGTCCGACCGTATGTTTGGTCCTTCTGATAACTTCCCTATAAATTCGCATGACGACAGATAAACTGTTACTATGTGTGGAATTACAGATGATTCGGATAAGTAGTATAGAAGTTATAAGAGAATCAATATTTCACTAAATTTTAACGCTTTGTGATGGAGGTACTAAAAAGAGATGACCAATATGGCCCGTTTTCGAACTTAGACTGAGATAGAAAAAATGTTATCACAAGTCAATCCTTAATTACTTTCGAAAGTTGTCGTGTGCTCCAAACAGAGAGACGAGCAGACAGGCGGACGGACATTGCTAAAATGACGTAAAATGTCCTAAAACTGATTTCCGCCGAACAAACTTGGAGTCTAAGGTCATTCCTTCGATGTTTCGCTTTTCCATACCACATTTAATCAATTTTCCCCTAAAGTAAGTAATGTATGTTCAAAGAGCTACCCTGGCACCCTGGGATATTATTTACTTGTTGCCCCAGTGTACTATATTTAACCATATTTGCCACGTTGGATATCTAAACAATAATCTAGTCAAGCTATAGTTAACACTTAAGTGCGACAGCATCGCAACTATCGCTCAGATACGGCTGCCCCTTCTATATCAAGAAAGGCCACCATAGTCAACTCCTTGACATGTAAGGGCGGCATCCCAGCCATTAGTTACCCCAGTGTATTTCGCTTTATTGATAAGGTTTTTTGCTAGCCTGGAGCACAGAAGTCCACCATTGTGGTATCCTCCTACTAAGTAGGGTTCCTGTATCAGGACGATGTCTACTGCAGCTGAGGACAGGCGCAGTAATAGAACAGCAGAGGCTGCTTTTGTGTGATGAAGGTTAATCTGTAGAATTTTTACCATCACCCCAACAAGGGTGTTATCGAACTCCTCGTCCGTATCATCGGGAAGTATGTCCCCATCAGATGCGTCGAAATGTCCGGAAATTCATCTGAGCAGAAGTGCATTACCGCCTTTGTGTTAGAGCCTGAGGCCTCAGATAATATTGGCGAGGATGGATCCGCAATTCCAGATGACTGGGTAGTAACCACCGTTGATACCTCACGTGCATCGTGAGGATCCGATGGGTGGTGACCACGTGTACGGATCCGATGGGTGGTGACCACGGTTGATACCTTACCTTCGCAGGTTTTATTTGTCTGTTGTTAGTGAGAGATGGACTCAGCATTAAGGATCAAGTTGATCTGACGATTTTGACTATCCGCCATATTGCAAACTATTAGCAACTCGAGAATGTCAGCCGAGTCGAATGATTCTTCTGTAACCCTGGTGAGGGCTCTGGGGCGACTTGGGATGTCGCTTTTCTCGTCGACATCCAACTGGGAGCCCGGTCAGAACTCACCCACTCGACTCAGAGCAGCTTATATAGGTCTACTGATCTGGCATCACCGAAAGCCTAGACCTTTAGTTTTCCCTGATGCCAATCTGCATCGCTACAGATTTGTAGTCTGCCTGGCCTCTAAGAACAGCGAGGCATTGGGCCATAGTTCGTCTCCACTGGTCCTTATTCACATCACTTCTGTCTATAACGGCCATCACTAGACTCTTCTTCGCCACATTACTGAAGGGTTTGTCTGAGTCCTGTTGACGGTGACGTTATGACCTCTGGCCTTTTTCGAAGGCATGGGTTCATCAGATGATATGATTCTTTTGGTATCCATGACGTACTTAGCCCAGGTAAGTGAATCTTTTTGCTTCGCGGTAATAGTCGAAACCTCAGCACCTTCCAACTTTGTCAAAACTCTGTGCTCTATCTGCAGCTTATTGAGCCTGCGTTTTCAGCCTTTACAATACTACTTGTGGTGAGTTCTGGGTGAACTTTTTGTCGATTTTAAAAAGGTCGGCTTGGACCATGACAAACGGTCGTAGATTCGGACAACTCCTCCACATAACTCTAATTGTTGGCACTATTTTAACAAAACGTAAAAAAGGCCCCTAAAATTGGAGAGGGCGGGGATGAAATGTTTTACAAAACTGTTGGCCGTACAATTTTACTATATATGCCAGAACACACCAAAGCCCAAAACTTATCAGAGACACCAAAAAACAGCCAAAAACACCCTTTAAGAATATTGGTGCATCAATGTTATTCATACAGCCCAGTGGTCGAAGCAATCTAACGGGTTTTCCAAAAGGGATGATGTGATTTTGAAGTGATGTTTCGGCCATTTGTAATATGTCATGATCTGTCATTTGTATTTCATTGTATTCAGTAGTGTTAACAATTTCATCATGGAGAGATATACGCAAGAACAACGTTTACAAATTATTCAGTTTTATAATCAAAATAATCGTTCTCCAATTGCAACTTTTCGTGCGCTAAGTCAATTTTTTTAAATCCAAAAACACCTTTCCACTCGACCTACGATCTTGACACCCATGAGCAATATTTTAGCACTCGTTAAGAGCTATCTTTTTGCCATTGACCGATTCCCGATCCGACGTTACCGTTAAGGAGCTAGATAAAAAAAAACCTTCCGTTCACATTTGAAAATGATGCTAAGTCAATTTTTTTTAAATAAAAAAAACAACACTTTCCAATCGACCTACGACCTTGACACCCATGAGCAATATTTTAGCTATCATTAAGAGCTATGTGTTTGCCATTGACCGATTGTGGCTACGTGCCACACAGCAAATGAAACAGTTGAATTGTTGCGAGAAAAGTTTGGAGATTCGATTATTTCAAGAAATTGTAATATTCCTGTGGGGTTATTTGAAGTCATTGGTCTTTCCAAATAAACCAGACTCTCTTCAAGCTTAACGAGCGAATAATGAACGTGCCATTCATGACATACGACTTGATTTAGTGGAAAAAGTGCTCGAAAATTGGGTTCATCAAATTAGTTCCTGCAGAAGAAGTCGTGGAGGCCATTTGAATGACGTTTTTTTAGAACTTAATTGTATCGATTGTACTTCACATTAAATAAAAAACTTTTGAATTTTCTTTAACTATACATGTGTTTTTTCCAAAGAAATCATATCACTCTTATTGGAAAACCCTGTAGTTTACCCCCATCCCGTTGTGGAGGCTATAAAAATGATTTGTATCGAATTTTATTTATTCTATCGATTTTTTTGTGTACCTACATAAAATCATTATTCCATCGCAAAGAGATGATATGTAACTATTATCCAAATTAATTTTACCCTTCAATATTTACTGTTCTCTACCCACATGTTTGTTTCATATCAATTAACCACCCCCAACGCTCTTTGTCCACCCCGAAACAAATCATTATGCCCAAAAGCAACTGATTTTCTTCTTAATTAATTCCGAAATATAGCATCAAGTAAATGGGTAAATTTGTGTAATTAAAATCTGCTTTCTCGTGCACTATTTATGAAGCCTATCTGTGGAACAGAGTTCGTTCGCTTCAGTCCACTAGTCAATATTAATTAATTTTCCCTTTTATGAGTCAATATTTCATTCTCGCCCTACACCAACGACAATGGCTTATGTCTTCTTGTCTGTGGGGCTACGATGTAATTTGCTATGTAATGGAATCAGTTAACACCACCACAGCTATCATCGGACCCTTAACGTCCTGGATCTCAACCGCCTCCCCGCCCAAAGCCAAAAAGGCAGGCGGAGTATCGATAAATCAGGCCAGAGAAAAGAAAAAAAAGACGCCAAGTAACATTGTAATGAAAACGACGACGACGACAACAACGGCCCAAATAACAATTTGTCTGATAAAGGCCGACATCTATCTCTGACATCCCTCAGTCGGAGATTGTTGGAGAAGCCCCCATAATGCTGATCAGTCCACATCAGAGCTATCGTCATCGCTAAAGCTTATTTTGACTTTTAATTAGGAGTAAATATTTTTTTTCTGTTTTTTTTTTTGCATTAATTTTCTTGTTTTTGTTATCAGATTCTTCTTATCTCCTCTCCGCAGCTCTCCACACCTCTTCCATGACTTCATTTTAAGACCTTTATTTCTTTTGGCTTTTGTTTGGTGGTGTCGGTCGAGCAGCATATCGAGTATGATGCGTTGACTCCATTCAATGGGGAATGATGAATCTATTACCCATACATTTAGAGGGAATCGAATTGAATCGAAGCGAATTGAATGCATAAACTCTATAAATTATTCATAAAGTGCTCAATATTGGATTAACATGATTTGATCACATAGCCAACAACACCACGGATGAATCCCTCCGCTAAGTCGATTAAGTGGCAAAAAAATATTCTGCATTTTTCGTTTGTTTTTTATTTTATTTTTTTGAATGAAAGACGGAAAGACTACTCGACCGGGCGGATGTTTGACAAGACTGATGAACTATTCAAGGGAGGAGACAGATAATCCTCAATGAATATGTAAACAAATTCCATTGTTGTGCTATTATTTAATGGTACATAAATTGGAAAATGTACTTGGAGTTTCCAGCTCTACTATCTTTATAAATATACCAATTTTTTCGTTTTAATGCCACGTATCCTAAGAGACACAACTGTTTTGTATGCTTTTTGGCTATGCTAAAGAAGAAATAAACCGAAAACAAGTACTTCCAAATCATCATCAGAAAATGTTAGACGTTTCATTCACTTCGCTTTTTTGCCGATTGAAAATGAAACTATCCATGAGAATTTCATGACATTTAAGCACAGCTATAAAATAGACAAAAAGAAACAAAAATCAATCGGTGCTTAGTGTCGAAGCTGCACCGTGGTCCATTTATAAAAAAGAGGAAAATAATTTACTTCAATTTTATCTCCCATTCAGAAACAAACATTTTAATCAAATACTGCTCGACACATAGTTCCTGGGGAACTCTCCGACAGAACTGGAGGAACAGCAGGATCGCTGGGTTTTTGACAGAGAAATCCAAAATTAGCTGGGCGATTAACAGCTTTGAGCCCTTTAAATCACCTGGACTAAACGCTATTACTCGATATATAACGATATGGCTGAGCAGTTTAACATAGCCATCATATGGGTACCTGGGCGTTTGGGGATGGTGTCACGGGGAACTGCAAAGCCAATGAGCTTGCTAAGAAAGGGAAGACACGTAAAATGTTTGAAGAATTTGCAAATGCTGGTGCGCCACTGTTCACAAGCAAGCTTTGGCTTAGACAAGGGCCAGTCAAGCAGTCCAATGAGAGATGGACAGAAATCAACATCTGTAGGGTAGCTAGACAAATCTAGCCAATGTCCGACCTATGAACGACTTCAGAGGCCCGCCCAATTTAGTTTAGGTTACGTTATGGTGGCAGCCTGGCACATGGACCAATTGAGGTCCCTAGCGCTACCACAGGCTTAGATGTCCCTGAAGTCATTAAACTCAATTCCCAACCTATAGGACTGTTCGCCGATCAAGCAGTGTCCCGTCAGAACTGATACTAACGTAGACAATATTTTTCTCTCTTGGCCGATAGCCTAAGATGCTAGTGTCTTTTACATTAAGTTTATTATAATTTTAATTGTAATAAATAAATTCAAATAAATAAGTAAATAAAAAAATTTTCTCTCTAGTGCAAGGAGATATTATGACCTTCTCAGGTCATACCTTGGCCAGAATAGTCCAGCTACCCTACAGGGGCCGATTTCTATCCATCTTTCGTTGGACTGCCTGACTGTCCCTTGCCTAAGCCTAAGCTTGCATGTGGATAGTGGTGCACCAATATATTCAAGTTCTTCGAGAATTTGTAATGTCGTTCCTTTCCTAGCAATTTCATCAGCTTTGCAGTTCCCAGGTGTATATTAAACTGCTCAGCCATCTCGTTAAGAGATATGCGGCTGTCGAGGGTTGTTTGTGAATTTAGGGATGTGGCCTCCAGAGTATTGATGACAGCCTGGCTCTCCGAGAAAATGACAATGCCAGTGTTGGTTACTATGTTGCGACTGAGCCACTTGGGGACTTCCCATATTGTCATTACTTCGGCTTGATAGACACTCCAGGTATCTGGTATTCTGTGAGCAATATCTGAACTAAGTTCTTCATAGTGTATTCCGAAGCCAACCTTTTCATTAAGCTTCGAACCATCCGTATAGAAGTAGGGATGGTTTCTATTACCTGGTATTCTGCCAACCCATTCATTTCTGGCTGGAATCACAGTGACATATTTCCTCTCGAAGGTGTACACAGTTGGTATAAAGTCCGCACGGTCAGTTACCATAGCACCACACTTTGATATCCTCATGTGACCTCCACATTGATAGCCAGTTGAATCGTTGTACCGCTCTGGTTGTAACTTCTCGCCCCACAATATTAATCGGCAGTATAAGGAGTAATGATTTAATGATTTAATAATTTAATGATTTAATGATTTAATGATTTAATGATTTAATGATTTAATGATTTAATGATTTAATGATTTAATGATTTAATGATTTAATGATTTAATGATTTAATGATTTAATGATTTAATGATTTAATGATTTAATGATTTAATGATTTAATGATTTAATGATTTAATGATTTAATGATTTAATGATTTAATGATTTAATGATTTAATGATTTAATGATTTAATGATTTAATGATTTAATGATTTAATGATTTAATGATTTAATGATTTAATGATTTAATGATTTAATGATTTAATGATTTAATGATTTAATGATTTAATGATTTAATGATTTAATGATTTAATGATTTAATGATTTAATGATTTAATGATTTAATGATTTAATGATTTAATGATTTAATGATTTAATGATTTAATGATTTAATGATTTAATGATTTAATGATTTAATGATTTAATGATTTAATGATTTAATGATTTAATGATTTAATGATTTAATGATTTAATGATTTAATGATTTAATGATTTAATGATTTAATGATTTAATGATTTAATGATTTAATGATTTAATGATTTAATGATTTAATGATTTAATGATTTAATGATTTAATGATTTAATGATTTAATGATTTAATGATTTAATGATTTAATGATTTAATGATTTAATGATTTAATGATTTAATGATTTAATGATTTAATGATTTAATGATTTAATGATTTAATGATTTAATGATTTAATGATTTAATGATTTAATGATTTAATGATTTAATGATTTAATGATTTAATGATTTAATGATTTAATGATTTAATGATTTAATGATTTAATGATTTAATGATTTAATGATTTAATGATTTAATGATTTAATGATTTAATGATTTAATGATTTAATGATTTAATGATTTAATGATTTAATGATTTAATGATTTAATGATTTAATGATTTAATGATTTAATGATTTAATGATTTAATGATTTAATGATTTAATGATTTAATGATTTAATGATTTAATGATTTAATGATTTAATGATTTAATGATTTAATGATTTAATGATTTAATGATTTAATGATTTAATGATTTAATGATTTAATGATTTAATGATTTAATGATTTAATGATTTAATGATTTAATGATTTAATGATTTAATGATTTAATGATTTAATGATTTAATGATTTAATGATTTAATGATTTAATGATTTAATGATTTAATGATTTAATGATTTAATGATTTAATGATTTAATGATTTAATGATTTAATGATTTAATGATTTAATGATTTAATGATTTAATGATTTAATGATTTAATGATTTAATGATTTAATGATTTAATGATTTAATGATTTAATGATTTAATGATTTAATGATTTAATGATTTAATGATTTAATGATTTAATGATTTAATGATTTAATGATTTAATGATTTAATGATTTAATGATTTAATGATTTAATGATTTAATGATTTAATGATTTAATGATTTAATGATTTAATGATTTAATGATTTAATGATTTAATGATTTAATGATTTAATGATTTAATGATTTAATGATTTAATGATTTAATGATTTAATGATTTAATGATTTAATGATTTAATGATTTAATGATTTAATGATTTAATGATTTAATGATTTAATGATTTAATGATTTAATGATTTAATGATTTAATGATTTAATGATTTAATGATTTAATGATTTAATGATTTAATGATTTAATGATTTAATGATTTAATGATTTAATGATTTAATGATTTAATGATTTAATGATTTAATGATTTAATGATTTAATGATTTAATGATTTAATGATTTAATGATTTAATGATTTAATGATTTAATGATTTAATGATTTAATGATTTAATGATTTAATGATTTAATGATTTAATGATTTAATGATTTAATGATTTAATGATTTAATGATTTAATGATTTAATGATTTAATGATTTAATGATTTAATGATTTAATGATTTAATGATTTAATGATTTAATGATTTAATGATTTAATGATTTAATGATTTAATGATTTAATGATTTAATGATTTAATGATTTAATGATTTAATGATTTAATGATTTAATGATTTAATGATTTAATGATTTAATGATTTAATGATTTAATGATTTAATGATTTAATGATTTAATGATTTAATGATTTAATGATTTAATGATTTAATGATTTAATGATTTAATGATTTAATGATTTAATGATTTAATGATTTAATGATTTAATGATTTAATGATTTAATGATTTAATGATTTAATGATTTAATGATTTAATGATTTAATGATTTAATGATTTAATGATTTAATGATTTAATGATTTAATGATTTAATGATTTAATGATTTAATGATTTAATGATTTAATGATTTAATGATTTAATGATTTAATGATTTAATGATTTAATGATTTAATGATTTAATGATTTAATGATTTAATGATTTAATGATTTAATGATTTAATGATTTAATGATTTAATGATTTAATGATTTAATGATTTAATGATTTAATGATTTAATGATTTAATGATTTAATGATTTAATGATTTAATGATTTAATGATTTAATGACTTAATGATTTAATGATTTAACTTTTTGATGCACTGTGCTTTATTGTAATACGGTGCAAGAACATTATAAACCATCTCCAAACCATGATTTCCAGATCGTGTTAAGTTAACCATAGAAAGCTTTGATGGTACGACTGCCACTGACATTGACCAACAAGACTTACTGCAACATTTACATTTCATCCCTAAACCCACCTTTGGAAACGGTTCATTTGGTTTGTTGCTTTATAAGCTCAGCCGTTGTGCGTTTGAACAGAAATGATTAAAACCTCTTTGCAATTCGAAAACGTGCATCATTGAAACAATTCTCAGTTTGAAGTTGTTTCCAGTACTAGATTTGGATTAATTTGTACACGAAATGTTTTTAGACGTATCAATTTCCCTCTGAACGTTGTTTTGTTCAATGAGCATTGAAAATGAACTCTTTTGGATATCAATTTCCATGGAAATCTCGATGTTGATGATAAATACGTTTGTGGATATTGGATGCATCCTCCTCTGCCTATCTGCCTTCAGTTATGGGGCTATTTGTTTAGAGTTCGCCTGACTGGTCTTAGGGCCAGTCAAACAAATTCTAGAAATGGGTGTCGAAATGTGCATTTCATTTCGAATGAAAGTGTATTGGTTCTGAGGGTACAAAAAAAACGAATGAATGAACTGTGATGAATGGGTTGAATAAATGTAGTTATGAATGTAAAGGCCGCTAAAAGGCATACAGATATATGGTGGATTACATGCTACAATAGATCCTTCTTTCGATATAACGAAATAGAAATTATTAGAGTGTAGAAATTGCAGAAGATTCGGTTGTATTACAGAAGTTATAAAGGATTCAATATTTTACTAAATTTTAACCCTTTGTGGGCGAGGCACCTTAGGGAGTTAATCAATATGCCATATCTGTAAAATGCCTGAGATATTAGAAAATATTTCCTCACGCAAAATTTGAAGTCTCTTTTCGCAAATTGTCTTGTGCTTCAGCTAGACGAACGGATGTGTCTCAAATTATTTAAAATGTTCTGAAGAGGATTTCCACCAAACTCATAGGGTTTTATGTCACTACTTTGATGTGGTTAATATGTTTAACGTAGAAAATTATATGTTCTCTCCTCCCTTTACAACAAATCCTTGTTAACGTACTCCCCTCTTTACCGCTAAAAATCTTCATCACATAGTATCATGTCGTAGGTTGTATATATCTATATATATGTTTTGTGTCGTAAACATAATATGGTAGGTGACAACAATATAATTGCGTCGTAACCATTATATTATTGTGTCGTAACCATTTTATAGCAAAATTATTTGTTTGTCAAAGATTTTATTGTACGGTCTATCATTGTTGTGTTAAGAGAGGAAGTCATATTATGACCTTTTTTATGAGAAAACCATGTTACAATTAGATTGTTGCTCGAAACATATAAAGGCAGAAATCGCAATATATATGTTTGATGCAACCATATTATATTTGCGATACAAATTGAATGGCCATTTTTCACCAGATCTTTACTCTGTATTCAAGCCAATAAAATATCATTTTTATTATATATTGGATTTCTGGCAAAAATTGTGATATATATTTAGAAATTATATTTCCTGTGGAATGTCCCATATATACCTCCATGTTCATATCAAGCATTTTGGTTGAAAGCATATATGATGGCACTTAATGGAGGAGTGTCTCCCCTGGGCGTTCTTATGTGTATTTATGTTTGCAATGATTTTGTTTACTTTTGAGTGTCTCTCTGATGCTTTCTCCATCTGTCTGTCTGTCTATCTGTCCTTGCGTCCGTCCATCCTGTGAGCACTGTAAGTATTTATAGCCAAATGTCATATCATCGCTTGTGTTGGCGCTATTTCAGCCAAGTTAAGCTCTATGTGCGGTTTTGTTCGGTGCGTGTGAACCGTTTCAGCTGTTGCTCCTTAGCCCAGTCGTCGCCAGCCTCACTCCAAAGAGGTTTCATGTTTACATAAAAAATTTTAACGAATTGGTTTTTTCCTCAGTTCCTTTTTTTTTGTTCCTCAGCTAACGAACATTTACGTTTCTTTTGTTTGGAATGTTATCTGCATTTTGTTTTTAGGTGAAATTCCTTTGAAATCATTTGGCTTTTCAATGCGGGCGTTACCAGAGTAAATATCAAATGGAATGTAATGTATATTTTTTTGGCACCATTTTTTTCCTCTTTAATTTTTTACCTTAAATAGAGTTGTTTCTTTTTTGTTTCAGTTTTCGAAGGAATTTAAATGAAGTCTACTTCTCGCTTTTGTGTATTGGAATTTAAAATCTTTTTTTGGGAGAAAAAAATTCCAGGAAACCTGTTGAGTTTTTAAAGCTGTGAATGCGTTGGAATGGGGGAGAGCTTTGGGAGGACTTAATAATCCATCAAATGTCACAAAAACTGTTTTCACTTTTATAATAGCGTATATAATTGTGACATTCGATCCATCATAATGAGATTGACTTTGATATTATTTTTCACAGATCTGTTGTTGAGTAACGAAGTACTTTTTCCAGGAATACATTTTAATTTGCCGGTCTTAAAATATGGGCGAATTAAATTATTTGTTATTTTCGTAAATAAATAAATTGCGTTTAATGTACTTATATATGATTCATACAAAATGACATAAATATATATTTTAAGAATTTTCTTATTTCAATAATAACCAGTAAGGAAGGTCACCTATTATAACAGAATAAATAGATATGTTGTCAAGTTTTATCAATTTTCCTTTTTTTACTATATACATATAGGGGCTACATTTTCATCTAAACCGATTTTTGGCAATTCTGCATTATTTATGCTAGGTTCAAAATAATTCTTTGTCTCGAATTTCACGCTTAGATATGAAAGTGATGCGAATCCTATACCCAATCATTTCACACACCAGAATTGGTGCCGCCAGTTTACGCAAATGAAGTTCTGTCGACCGACCTGGGCGGTATAACCCCAATATTAGTTTAGCCCAACTACAGTCCTAACACCAAAATAGGACGTAGTGGACTACTCACCTGCCTGTGTCGATAATACGAATATCGGTTCCGGCAATATCTTTCACACCGACCCCAGTATATCCAGACGTCGTTTACACAATGCGGGACAGCAACAAAGCAGATGCCCAATGTTCTCCACTTCATTCTCATCTGCACAGCTTCTGCAGAAGTCGTAGGACTCAGTTTCCAACTTCCTCACGTGTTCGGCGATCAATGTCCTGTCATATCGTAAATATCTCCTCTCTAGTGGGAGGAGATATTTTGATCTTCTTAGGTCGTATCTGGGCCAGATTTGTCTAGCTATCCTACAGGTGTTGATTTCGGTCCATCTCTCATTGGACTGCCTGACTCTATCTTGCCTAAGCCAATGCTGGCATGTGTACAGTGGCGCACCAATATATGCAAATTATTAGAGAATTTGTAATGTCGTTTCTTTCCAGTAAGTTCGTCGGTTTCGCAATTACCCCGGACATCCATATGACCAGGTCCATATGAGGTGTATGTCAAATAGCTCAGCCATCTCGTTAAGAGATCAGCGTCCTCAGTCCTCCTTCCATAGATTTATGTTGTTCACTAAGTTGCAATTCAGCCAATTGGTGACTTCCCTTATTGCCATTATTTCCACTTGATAGACACATCAAGCATCTGGTAGTCTGTGAGCTATATCAAGACTAAGTTCTATACTAATGTTATACTACACCTAATGCCGCATGTACTGCGATTAGACCCAGGGAACTGTCACTATGGTCAGGAAATGGCTACTGACATAGTGTCAAACTAGACAGAATGACTGACCTTTCGGGCACTGTTGATTACACCATGACTGAAACACTCTTTGACAAGAAGAATCTTACTCTTATACCTGTTAGATCAGAATGGAATGGTCGTATTCCAGGACATGGAATACAGACGGATCCAAACTCAATAACCAAATGGGCTTTGGTGTTCTTTCTGAGGAACTTGAGTTATCACTTGCAAAAAGACTGCCTGATCACTGTTGTTTTTACCAGGCAGAAGTATTTGCTATTAAAGAGGTATTGGAATGGCTGAAAACTAATGTGCTGACCAAAGTTGGTAGAAATATTTTCTCTTCTGGTCAGGCTGCTATCAAGTCCCTGGAAACTATATTCCTGAATTGAAAAACTGCCCTCGACTGCCGCAGATCTCTTAATGAAAATAAATAAAAAACCAGTAATGAAAGGCTAAAGTCGGGCGGTGCCGACTATATAATACCCTACACCACTCTCGTAATAGTGAATAACTCTGATATATAAATTTACTTTTGGGACATTTTATACTTAAATAATACCCTGTACCATAGTGTGGTGTAGGGTATAAAAACGATTGGATCTAAAGAGCCAAATCGGATGAAACATATATATGGGAGCTATAGCTAAATCTTAACCGATTTTTTTCAAATTTGGTGGTGTTGGTTCATGGATCAAGAAACTCTACCATTCTAAATTTCAAAATGATTGGATGTAAAATACAGCTTCTACAGGACTAAAAAGCAAAATCGGACGAAACATATATATGGGAGCTATAGTTAAATCTTAACCGATTTTCTTCAAATTCGGCAATGTTGGTTCATGGATCAAGAAACTCTACCATTCTAAATTTCAAAACGATTGGATGTAAAGTACAGCTTCTACAGGACTAAAAAGCAAAATCGGACGAAACATATATATGGGAGCTATAGTTAAATCTTAACCGATTTTCTTAAAATTCGGTAGTGTTGGTTCATGGATCAAGAAACTCTACCATTGTAAATTTCAAAACGATTGGATGTAAAATACAGCTTCTTCAGGACTGAAGAGCAAAATCGGACGAAACATATATATGGGAGCTATAGCTAAATCTTAACCGATTTTCTTCAAATTCGGCAATGTTGGTTAATGGATCAAGAAACTCTACCATTCTAAATTTAAAAACGATTGGATGTAAAATACAGCTTTTATAGGACTAAAGGGCCAAATCGGACGAAACATATATATGGGAGCTATAGCTAAATCTTAACCGATATTCTTCAAATTCGGTAGTGTTGGTTCATGGATCAAGAAACTCTACCATTTTAGATTTCAAAATGATTGCATGTTAAATACAGTTTCTATAGGACTAAAGGGCAAATCGGACGAAACATATATATGGGAGCTATAGCTAAATCTTAACCGATTTTCTTCGAATTCGGCAATGTTGGTTCATGGATCAAGAAACTCTACCATTCTAAATTTCAAAACGATTGGATGTAAAATACAGCTTATATAGGACTAAAGAGCCAAATCGGACGAAAGATATATATGGGAGCTATATCTAAATCTGAACCGATTTCAAACAAATTCAATAGCGATCTTAACAGCTGCGAAATTCTCTAAACTGCAAAATTTCAGAACGATCGGAGTGAAATTGCGACCTGTAGTCGACGAACAACTTTACATGGACAGACGGACGGACGGACAGACATGCTTAAATCGACTCAGCTAGTGATTCTGAGTCGATCGGTATACTTTAAGGTGGGTCTAGCTGTATTATTTTCAGGTGTTACAAACATCTGCCATGAAACAAACTTATAATACCCTGTACCACAGTGTGGTGTAGGGTATAATTAGCTATTAAAAAAGTTGCGGAATGGCTGAAAATTAATGTGCTAACCAAAGTCGGTAGAAATATTTTCTGCTATCAAGTCCCTGGAAATGATATTCCTGAATTAAAAACAAGATGACTAAACAGTTCAACATTCAGCTGATATGGGTGTGGGGTCACGGGGACATTCCAGGAAACTGAAAGGCAGATAAACTTACAATACTAGGAACTACCTTACACATTCCAGGGGGAGTGGATCAGGCTTTGAACTATCTGTATAGAAGTAGAGATACTTTATATTTCTTGGTATCCTCTCTGGCAGGTATGTTAGTGGTGAAGTTCCTCCCGAATGCATACACCCCTGGTATATAGTTCACATGATCGGTTACCATAGCACTACATTGTACAGCGCTACAGTAGTTCTTGTAACTTCACAATGATAGACAGTGTAATCGTAATGCCGCTCTGGTGGCAACTTGTATCGCCACAATATCAATGGGCAGTAGATGGAGTATGGCTTCTAGAGACTCAGTCGCTGTAGTCCTTAACGCTCCGCTCGCTTATGCATAGGCAGGAGGTTTCCGAACCTTCGTTAATTGATTGGTGATAGACCGCTTATCAGCTCCCACACGCATACGTAGAGTGCGGACAGAGGAAAATGTCACAGGTGGCAAAGACGGCCGTTTTTCAAAGACGGCTGTTACTGTGAATAGCTAGCGCTATCGTGCGATGATTACAAACTTTTTTTTGCCCAAAAAGGAAGTGCTGCACTTGGCTGACATGTGATTTCAACAAGACGGTGCCACATGCCACACAGCATGCGAAACAATGTCCCAATTGAGTGGCGAGTTCAGCGAACAGTTTATTTCACGTTTGAGTCCGGACAATTTGCCGCCTAGATCGAGATTTGACGCCTTTATATTATTTTTTGTGTGGCTATGTTAAGGCTCATGTCTATAGGGACAAGCCCGCAACGGTTGACGCATTTAAAATTAAATACGTTAGAAAAAATTAAAAAAAAAACTAATAATAAGATTTTTTAATTATTCCTGGATAAATGGAGCATCCAGCAGTGAATAGGATCCAATTTTTCACAAGTTAGCTAAAAACTACTCATACGCTAAAGAGTTCATATATATCTCAGGACAGTAGTAATTCAAACTCGTCTGTGGCCATGCTAGTTAACATGCGATGTTATGCTGTTGCAGCGCTAAGAGACACAGGGTGAACTCATGGCAAGACCAAAAATTTCACTTTGAAAAATTGAAAAAAAAAATTGTTCATAAATTAAAAAAAAACAAGTAAGAAAGTTTCAGTCGGGTAAACCGACTAAGGTATACCCCCACTTTGTGAGTAATGTAATTCAATATAACACGAATTATTCTGTCAATTTCTGTGGGAGGTACCAGAAGGGGTTTAACAAATACACCTATTTTTCGCTGAACATAAATTCATTGCACTGTGCCGAATTATAAGCGTTCATGTTCACTGGAATAAACGTTATGAGATATTAAATTGTGGTATGATTTGGCCATTTTGTGTGGGAGGTACAAAAAGGGGCGTGGCGGTAACGCCCATTTTTCACAGGGCAATAGGCACTATAAAAACATTACACTGTACAAAATTTCAAGTATTTTTATACACTGGTATTAATGTTATAAACTGTTAACTTTTGGTGCAAAATGGTACCTTTGTGTGGGAGGTGCCAAAAGGGGCGTGGCCACAATGCCCATTTTTCCCTGGACTGTAGGCAATATAAAAGCATAAGACTGTACAAAATGTCAAGTATTTTTATACACTGTTATTAATGTTATAAGCTGTTAAGTTTTGGTGCAAAACGGTGTATTTGTGTGGGAGGTACCAAAAGGGCCGTGGCAACTTCGCCCATTTTTCTCGGGTTGATAGTCACTAATAAACTAATACTATGTGTGAAATTTCAGAAGATTCGAATAAGTAGTATAGCAGTTATTAAAGAATCAATATTTCACAAGATTTTAACCCTTTGTGGGGGAGGTGCCAGAAGGAGTGGACCAATATGGCCCATCTTCGAACTTAGCCGGAGATAGAAAAAATATTACCTTATACCAAATTTTAAGTCAATCGGTTGCTCCTTTCGAGAGTTATCGTGCGCACCAGCCAGCAGGCAGACAGACAGACAGACGGACGGACATTGCTCATTCGACTTAAAATGACTCAAAACGGATTTCCTCCGAACATACTTGGGGTCTTAGGTCACTCCTTCGATGTGTTACACTTTTTTCCGTAGCAAATGATATATACCCTCGTCACACTAAAGTGAGGGTATAATAAATGAAGATACATTTTTTTTGAGCAAAACCATACAGGAACACATGTCTGAATGTACTGGCAGATAATGAATGATTAAATTCATCGTTGAAGATCCAATATAGAAGTACTCTTCCCTTTTTTAATAAGACCGTTTATTTAAAGTTTTTTATTGAAATTAAAAATTTAAATATGTTCTTTGTTTACTTTTTCAGGTATGTGCCCGGAAAACTATAACGACGTCTATAATGGTAAGTATCAAAATATATTCTATGTTTATACATATTTACTACATTTAATACAATTTTCTATTAGTCAGTATTTTGAATAACAATATAAGATCTTTTTTGCACAAGAAGTACCAGTAGTCTTTAGATTTTACGAAATTGCTTGCTATTCTTAAACGGAATGGCCGGTATAACAAAACTTGCATCATCATAAAGAATTAATAATGGGCTCGACTAAAGTCAGTATTTGGCGCAAGAATTTCACAGATCCCAAAAACGAATCAAACCTTTGAAATTATGTGAAACTTCTTTATTTATTCCTTTTTCTTATTTATTTATTCCTTTTTTCATTATTTAATCCTCTACGCCATAAAAATCTTAATATAGGGTTTTCCAACAAGAGGTGTTATTTTGAACGACCTGGTATTTCGGTAGCTGTCACTTTTGAAGCTTTTATTCTTTGACATTTGACAAGTAGAAACTACGCCATTACTAAAAATGGAACGATACACGATTCAACAAAGCATTGAAATTATTAAAATTCACTACAACAAGTAAGAAAGTTTCTGTCGGGTAAACCGACTAAGGTATACCCTCACTTTGTGAGTAATGAAATATTGAATATTACGCGAATTATTCTGTCAATTTGTGTGGGAGCTACCAGAAGGGGTTTAACAAATACACCCATTTTTCGCTGAACAGTAGATACTTTAAATTCATTGCACTGCGCCGAATTATAAGCGTTTATGTGCACTGGTATAAACGTTATGAGATATTAAATTGTGGTATGATTTGGCCATTTTGTGTGGGAGGTACAAAAAGGGGCGTGGCGATAACGCCCAATTTTCACAGGACTATAGGCACTATAAAAACATTACACTGTACAAAATTTCAAATATTATTATTCACTTGTATTATTGTTATAAGCTGTTAACTTTTGGAGCAAAATGGTACCTTTGTATGGGAGGTACCAAAAGGGGCGTGGCAACAACGCCCATTTTTCTCTGGACTGTAGGAAATATAA
The DNA here is from genome assembly GCA_963930755.1 of Eudasyphora cyanicolor. Classification (NCBI taxonomy): domain Eukaryota; kingdom Metazoa; phylum Arthropoda; class Insecta; order Diptera; family Muscidae; genus Eudasyphora; species Eudasyphora cyanicolor. Next base: position 199,578,186 of record OZ005737.1, on the reverse strand, counting down.
AAGCATAACACTGTGCAAAATTTCAAGTATTTTTATACACCGTTATTAATGTTATAAGCTGTTAATTTTTGGTGCAAAACGGTGCATTTGTGTGGGAGGTACCTAAAGGGACGTGGCAAATTCGCCCATTTTTCTCGAGTTGATAGCGACTTACAAACTAATACTATGTGTAGAATTTCAGAGGATTGAAATAAGTAGTATATATGTTATTAAATAATAAATATTTCACTAAATGTTAACCCCTTGTGGGGGAGGTACTAGAAGGAATGGACCAATATGGCCCATCTTCGAACTTAGGCGGAGATAGAAAAAAATATTACCACATATCAAATTTGAAGTCAATCGGTTACTCCTTTCGAGAGTTATCGACAGACAGACAAACAGACAGACAGACAGACGGACGGACATTGCTCATTCGACTTAAAATGACCCAAAACGGATTTCCTCCGAACATACTTGGAGTCTTAGGACACTCCTTCGATGTGTTACACTTTTTTCCGTAGCAAATGATATATACCCTCGTCACACTAAAGTGAGGGTATAAAAATGGTGAATATCTAGCAGTCGGTGGCTACGTCAACAAGCAAAATTGTCGCATCTGGGGCTCGGAAAACCCAAGAGCTATTGTTGAGAAGCCTCTCCATCCTCAACGTGTGACTGTTTGGTGCGGTTTATGGTCCGGCGGGGTCATTGGACTTTACTTTTTCGAAAATGAGGTTGGATCGAGGAGATAGGCCAGCCACTTTGCGTTTTGGTTATGGAAAATTTCATGAAAAGGATATAGTCCTGTAAGCGTGGTCGTGGTGGCCATTTGGCCGATGTTGTTTTTCATTATTAACGGCATACCTTCATCTTTATTATGAAATAAACATCCGATCATTTATCTCAAAAAATGGAATTTTTCTTTGAATACCAAAATAACACCTCTTGTTGGAAAACCCTTTACTTTAATAAATAGTTACAAAAAAAACTAAAGCCATTGGAACATAATATTAATTCGTCTTTGATTATTATCACTTAATCAATTTGCAATTATGTTTTGTAACTGTTAGTGGCCAATTGGCCACCAGGGACAACAATCACAAAGAGCTCAAATAATTGGCCCTTTTGTTTGCTACGCAACACCAATCACCGATTATCACGGAAGTAATTATCTAAATTTTCTTCAGACATAATTTTGCAATTGATTTTGCGCTGGCCTCTCTAGTCTCGATTCTCATTTGTTATTGTCGAACATCAATGGCTACAACATTTTCCTCTTCTGCATCATCACCATCATCATCCTTATTATTGTGATTATTAAATATATATATATATATACATATATACGATGATGGCAATTTGTACTTCCTCAAAGGCATCACCCACCTCGTTGCACAACTAAACCTGTTTCCGTTTCCTGTTTTGCAGGAACCCAATCAACGTGTATTTATTCGTTTTTTTTTTGCTTTCATCGTCCTGTAAATGTTTCATGTTTCGCATAAGGCACAAAAAAAACGAAAATAGTAAGAAAAAATTGCTCAATTTTTTGTGAGTTTTATCGTTTTTCACGACTGCGGGTATTCATGTATATTTGAAAAAGTTATACCTAGGGATGTACATTTCTCTTCATTTATGTTGAATTTTTTCTATTTTTTGAAACCCAGAGCAGAGGGCAAAATATTGAATTTTTTCCAAAAGCACTGCGGCATTTATGGCAATTTAAAATACTTTATGATTTGAGATATCAAAGAGTGTTGTAGCTCATAATGAAAATGTCTATTAAATTAAAATTAACATTCCAGTTCATTCTGCGATAATTTCTTATTTTAATTAATCGTTATGTATTACAAGGGCACTTTATTTTCCAGTTAATATTTTATGTTTGCTCTCATCAAAAAAAAACAATAAGGAAAGGCTAAATTCAGCCGGGTGAAGCGTAATACATGATACCCTACTCCATTTTATTAGAGCAGAATAGGCAGGCTTATAGTTGTTTTATATATGAATCTATTACTCGTATACACGCTGAAAAAAAATCGCTTCTGTAGTATATTGCCCCAAACATATTCGGCTTAAAACATATATATGTTTAGGGTACACTCCAAACATATAATATTTGATACACACAAAAATTATATATTTGGGAGGATGTTGTTCTAAATAAATCTTTGTTCACATCCCAATATGTGTTTATTTTGGACTATTTTTTCCGAAACAAATATTTGGTTGCATTTAAGTATTCAGAAAATAAATCGAGTTAAATTTTTCAGTAATTCAAAGTAAATTTTTAGAAATTTTTCTTGTCGTAAGAATAATAAATAATAATAATTGAAATCGTATAATCTTGGATCGAAATCTATTACTTGGAGGATTGAAAACTAATGATGGCTTGGAATACTCAGAAATTTTAAATTATTAATTTAAAACAGAAGTTAATGCTGCATTTCGTAGCATAACTGGGAGGTTGAATGCTAAACCTAAACTCGAAAAATTCAACAAATGTTTCGAAAATATTTTTTAAAAAAAAATATTTGGAGAAATTCCTAATCAATAATTTTATTTGTTTTCAAATACATATTTTATTTGAGAAATTTAGTTTGCAAATATTATATGTTGTAATATATTAATATACGAGTTCCAAATATATTTTATTGATTTTCAAATAAAATTTTCAGAAATATATAATATTTAAAAATTTGTGTTCCAAATATATTTTCTTTCAATTCAAACATATCAGAAAAGGCGATTTTGCCCCGTGTACCTATACTCGCTGCATTTTTAAATATTTTAGATCATAATTCATAAAAATCAAATCGATTTTTTGGTTAACATTTAATGTTAAGTTGAGGGTCATATGTTTCATATGGGTCGATATTTAAACGGAAACGAGTTCTCGGGAGAAGAAACTCCCCTCTACCAAATTCCAAAATGATCAAATAAAAAATACGGTTTTCTATATATACACCCAGAGAAAAAATTTGCCAACTGAATATTTGTAGTTGTAGATGTTATTTAAATACAGCGATGCCCAATAAATACTTTGTAGAACTATAAAATTATTACTACAACCATTTTACTATTCTACTTATCAATTGATGATTAGCAACTGAAATGATAGTTGTGGCAACAACAAAAGTTCGTTTGGCGAATTTCTTCACTTTGCGTGTATATATCAAAACCGAGTTTCTTCAAACTTGGCAATATTCATTTCTGCATTAAGAAACTCACCTGCATTATTCTGTATACAGGGAGGCGCAGAATGAGCTATATGGTTTAAATGGTTTATAACTTTTTTATTATTGGGAAATTTTTTTGCAATTAGCAAGCATGTTGGCTCGTATATCTTTCCATCATAAAATGGCAAACCTTACTGAAGAGAATTGTCAAAAGAGCGGCAAAAAATATGGCGTCGTTTGCTGTCCCTGTGGGTCTACTTTTGTAGCGTCCCTGTTGAAGAAACCTTTATTAAATTTCTAATTTTTTAAAAAAAATTGACAAATCAAATTTTCAACGATTTTTTAAATAAAATACCGATTGTAACTATTAATTTGTATCTATTAAATTTTTAATCAAAATGAAATTTAATGCAAAATGGACTTTTATCGATTTTTTTCTATAACAATTTTCTTTAATTTACAATAAACAATAAATTTTGAAGAAATTTGCAATAAACAATCAATTTTGAAGAAATTTTGCAATAAAATATTAATTTTTGTTAAGATTTTCTAGAAAAAAATACAATAGTAAAGCCGTTTTCAATAAAATTCAATTTCGACACAATTTTTTATATTTATACCCCACACCACACAGGGTATTATGACTTTGTGCATTTGTTTGTAACGCCCAAAAAGAGAAGAAATAGAACCATAGTTTATTATACCGATCGTCATAGAATAAATTTTTGAGTCGATTTAGCCATGTCCGTCTGTTTGTCTGTCTGTCTGTCCGTCTGTCCGTCTGTCCATGTATTCTTGTAATCAAAGTGCAGGTCGTATTTATGGTCCGATTGTGATGAAATTTAGCACAGTGCTCTTTTTTGGCCCAAGGACGATCCCTATTGAAATTGGTCAAAATCGGTTCAGATTTAGATATAGCCCCCATATATATGTTACCCCCGATTTGACATGTAAGCGCTGTAGAAACTGTATTTTATATCAGATCAGTACGAAATTCGGCAGAGAGAGTTTTCTTGTTACGTGAATGAACACTACAAAATTCGGAAGAAATCGGTTCAGATTTAGATATAGCCCCCATATATATGTTACCCCCGATTTGCTATGTAGGCACGGAGACTGTATTTTATATCCGATCAGTACGAAATTAGACAGAAAGAGGTCTTTTTACGTGAATGAATATTCAGGGAAAATCGGTTCAGATTTATATATAACCTCCATATATGTATATGTTCCTCCTGATTTGGTTTCAAAGCGCTATAGAAGTTGCACCTTACTTCCGACCATTAAAATTTTCCCAGAAAGATGTTTATCAATTTAGGTACGAATATTGCTTAATTTAGAGATTATCGGTTCAGAATTAGATAATATGTTCCTACCCATTCACCAATTATTACAAATTATTATCGCAATGACCTTTTGGCATTGTTAGGGAGGTGTAGGGTATTATATAGTCGGCCCCGCCCGACTTTCTGCCTTTCCTTACTGGTTTTATTTTATATTTTCGAAAATAAAATGTCGAAAAAAGATTATAGAAAAATGTAATTTTCAACAATTTTTTTAGGAACATTGATATATTTGCCTTTTTGTTATAGAAAAATTTAAATTTCCACCAAATTTTTGTTTAGAAAAATGTAATTTTGAGAAACATTTTTTAAAAATATAAATTTTTACTATTAATTTGTGTTTACAAAATTTTAAATTTTTATAATAAACAATACATTTTGATGAAATTTGCAATCTAACTAACATTACTGTGGGCAAGATTTTGTAGGAAAATACAATAGTGAAGGCATTTTCAATAAAATTCAATTTCGACACAATTTTGGTATAAATCTGATGAAATTTTGACAAAATTTCAGAGAAAAATTTTAACTATTAATTTTTATCTACATATTAAATTTTCAATCAAAATGATATTTAATGCAAAAAGCTTTTTGTCGAATTTTTGTTATAAATTTTCCTTAAATCTACAATAAACAACCAATTTTGAAGAAATTTGCAGTAAAATATTAATTTTGGCAAGATTTTCTAGAACAAGTAAGAAAGTTTCAGTCGGGTAAACCGACTAAGGTATACCCTCACTTTGTGAGTAAAGTAATATTGAATATTACACGAATTATTCAGTCAATTTGTGTGGGAGGTACCAGAAGGGGTTAAACAAGTCCACCTATTTTTCGCTGAACAGTAGATACTTTAAATACAATGCACTGTGCCGACTTATAAGTATTTATGTGCATTATGAGACATTAAATTGTGGTATGATTTGGGCATTTTGTGTGGGAGGTACAAAGAGGGGCGTGGCAATAACGCCCATTTTTCACAAGGCTATAGACACTATAAAAACATTACACTGTACATTTGTAAATTTCAAGTATTTTTATACACTGGTTTTAATGTTATAAGCTGTTAACTTTTGATGCAAAAAGGTACCTTTGTGTGGGAGGTACCAAAAGGGGCGTGACAACAACGCCCATTTTTCCCTGGACTGTAGGTAATATAAAAGCATAATACTGTACAAAATTTCAAGTATTTTTATACACTGTTATTAATGTTATAAGCTGTTAACTTTTGGTGCAAAATGGTACATTTGTGTGGGAGGTACCAAAAGGGACGTGGCGACTTTGCCCATTTTTCGCGAGTTGATAACGACTAATAAGCTAATACTATGTGTGGAATTTCAAAAGATTCGAATAAGTAGTATAGCAGTTATTAAAGAATCAATATTTCACAACATTTTAACCCTTTGTGGGGGAGGTACTAGAAGGAGTGGACCAATATGGCCCATCTTCGAACTTAGCCGGAGATAGAAAAAAATATTACCACATACCAAATTTGAGGTCAATCGGTTACTCCTTTCGAGAGTTATCGTGCGCACCAGCCAGCAGACACACAGACAGACAGACAGACAGACAGACAAACGGACGGACATTGCTCATTCGACTTAAAATGACCCAAAACGGATTTCCTCCGAACATACTTGGGGTCTTAGGTCACTCCTTCGACGTGTTACACTTTTTTCCGTAGCAAATGATATATACCCTCGTGACACTAAAGTGAGGGTATAACAAGTAAGAAAGTTTCAGTCGGGTAAACCGACTAAGGTATACCCTCACTTTGTGAGTAATGTAATATTGAATATTACTCGAATTATTCTGTCAATTTGTGTGGGAGGTACCAGAAGGGGTTTATCAAATACACCTTTTTGTTTGCTGAACATTAGATACTTTAAATTCATTGCACAGTGCCGACTTATAAGCATTTATGTGCACTGGTATAAACGTTATGAGACATTAAATTGTGGTATGATGTGGGCATTTTGTGTGGGAGGTACAAAGAGGGGCGTGGCAATAACGCCCATTTTTCACAGGGCTATAGACACTATAAAAACATTACACTGTACAAAATGTCAAGTATTTTTATACACTGGTTTTAATGTTATAAGCTGTTAACTTTTGGTGCAAAAAGGTACCTTTGTGTGGGAGGTACCAAAAGGGGCGTGACAACAACACCCATTTTTCCCTGGACTGTAGGCAATATAAAAGCATAATACTGTACAAAATTTCAAGTATTTTTATACACTGTTATTATTGTTATAAGCTGTTAACTTTTGGAGCAAAATGGTGCATTTGTGTGGGAGGTACCAAAAGGGACGTGGCGACTTCGCCCATTTTTCTCGAGTTGATAACGACTAATAAGCTAATACTATGTGTGGAATTTCAAAAGATTCGAATAAGTAGTATAGCAGTTATTAAAGAATAAATATTTCACAACATTTTAACCATTTGTGGGGGAGGTACTAGAAAGAGTTGACCAATATGGCCCATCTTCGAACTTAGCCGGAGATAGAAAAAAATATTACCACATACCAAATTTGAGGTCAATCGGTTACGCCTTTCGAGAGTTATCGTGCGCACCAGCCAGCAGACACACAGACAGACAGACAGACGGACGGACATTGCTCATTCGTCTTAATATGACCCAAAACGAATATCCGCCGAACATACTTAGGGTCTTAGATCACTCCTTCGATGTGTTACACTTTTTTTCGTAGCAAATGATATATACCCTCGTCACACTAAAGTGAGGGTATAAAAATACAATAGTAATGTCTTTTTCAATAAAATTCAATTTCGTCACAATTTCTATAAATTCTGATCCAAACCCAATTTTGGCCACCATTTTTTTTTAAATACCAATTTTACAGCTGCATTTTCAATCAGAATGCATTTTTTGTGAAATTTTATAAAAAAAATGATTTTGTTAATTTTTTTTTTTAAATTCACTAAATTTACAAAAAAAATTCATTCATGAAATTTTCAATGACATTAATTTGGGCAACATTTTCTAGAAAAATACAATAATGAAGGAATTTTTCAATAAAATTCAATTTCGACACAATTTTCTATAAATACGATACAATTTCAACAATATTTTCTGTAAAAAATACAGTTTCGCAAAAAAATTTATAGAAAAATTCAATGAAATTTTTTAGAAAAATTAAATTTTTACCATCATTTTTTATATGAAATTTGCAATAACATCTTAATTTGGGCAACATTTTCTAGAAAATACAATAATGAAGGAATTTTCAATAAAATTCAATTTCGGCACAATTTTCTATAAATTCGATGCAATTTCAACATTAATTTCTAGAAAAAATTCAGTTTCGAAAAAAATTTATAGAAAAATTCTATGAAATATTTAAGAAAAATTAAATTTTGAGCATCTTTTTTTAAAAATACGAATTTTGACTATTAAATTATCAAATAAAATGCATTTTTGGTCAAATTTAATTTCGACACAATTTTCTATAAATTAAATGTATTTCGACAAATTTTTCGAGAAAAATAAAATTTCAAAAAAATTATAGAGAAATTTAATATTCCACCAAATTTTTTTAGAGTATTGTAATTTCGATTGGTATAATAAATGAAGGGTCTATATCTTACCCTTCAATGTATTACAGACAAGTTTCCAAAGTTATAATACTTAGAAACACTCAAATATCGAGTATAAGCTTCCTCTAATAACATACATTTACTGTTAGGTGTAAGGAAAATGTTATATTCAACAGTGACACCACATAAAAACAAAATCCTTAAAAAATACAAAATGAAAACTTCAAATTTCAAAACAAAAATTCATGGAATCTACGTACATCTCATAAAAACACATGTCGAATAAATTCCAAGAGAAATGAAATATTCTAGTGTACACCAAAAATGCCAAAAAATTGCGAAAAACGCAAGGGACCCTAGTACTCTACTTTCTTAATGGACTTCTTGTGTTTCTTAATGGAGCAAATATTTGTCCAGCAACGTTTATTCCCTAAATCCTTACAGCCTATGTGACGAGAGACTTTCACTTTTAAACGTATTTCTTTTTAAATCTCTAAGCGAAACTGGCCTTCGGTTCTTTTTTTAACCTTTGTCTTTTGGTAGTGAGAGCAAGAGCACTTTGTCAATATACATTTAAGCCAAAACCCTTAGAATAAGAAAACAACACCCTAGAATAACAGAAGCAATGTCAATGGTTCTTTTGTTGTTTTTTTGGTCCCAAAAATGCATAACATTTTCATAGGAGAAAATTGAAATTGACTGCGTAGGGAGTCTGGATTTGTTTATCGACCTTATTAGCCTAATTTCCATTGAGAATACTACTACTGCTGATGCATAAGTACTAAATAACAAATGGAATGTTGAAGACGAAACAAAAAAAATAAACTTGTGTTTCTCATGGTCGAATGCAAACCAAAGACCTCTTCAAAAAACGAAGAACGAAAAAATACTTTTTTATCTTCTCTCTATACAAATTGGCAAATAAATGCAAATGCCAAGCAACCAAATGGAAAAAAGCATTACGGCATATACTAGATATCACTTACAAGGAAAACGATTTTAAGTAGAAAACAATATTGGCAAAAAAATAGTCTATGAAAACAAGAAGACGGTCAGAGTCGACCATGACAACACCTGCACTTTATCTAGGCATTTGTAAACCATATACATAAAAGATTCCTTAGAAATTGCTTGCTGGATAAACACGGATAATGTATTTGAAGCTGAATAAGCACGTATTATACTAGAAGAAAAGTATTTTTATATGAATGTAGAGTTCAAACGTGTATGCAATGCAGCAGGGATGAGACTGGATAAAAAGGATATAATGTTTACAAGTTTATGAAAATACATACTTGTTTTAAATACTTCATGAAACTATAGTGGATAATTGTCAAAAATGCCTTCTGCAAAACTAAATAATATATGACACTTTTAAAGCTTATTCTATACCTAACAATCACCAAAACAGTTATGGATAATCATGGATAAAGCTTTTTCAAGCAATTTAAAACTTGTATAGAGATCGCACCTAGTAAATACTGAGCTATATCCGTGGAAATATGCATGGATACAAAAATATAATTGATTAAAACAAGTTTCGAGTTATTAAATTGAGGTAAATGTTACAAAAACTAAAATTAGGACTTTCAAAATACATTGAAATTGTTTCTAACCTCGGCTATCAGTAATACAGGTCCGGATAATCATGGATGAACACTTCTCAAACAAATTATAGAAATTAATATCATTGTTATAAGCAACAATAATTGTGAAATTTCCCTCAAAATGTTTGCGGATAAACATGGATAATGTGTTCGAAGTTGAACAGAACACATACTATTAAAAGAAAAATAATTAGTAGGAATGTAGAATTCAAAAAGGAAATTATGTTTAAAATTTATGAAATTAAATTATTATTATAAATACTACATGATACTGTTCGCATAAAATTAAAGAATATATAACACTTTTTTGACTTTTCTATAGTCAACAATAACCACAACAGGTATGGATAATAATGGATTCAAACATGGACACAATACAGCAGGGATAACACTGGATACAAATGAAAATAATTATTTTAAATAATCCATAGTACTATAGTGGACAACCACGAATAAAGCTTTTTGCAATAAATTAAAGAATATTTGACCCTTAAGACATATTCTATAGTCGACAATCACAACAACAGAAACGGATAATCATGGATTAAGCAGTTCCAACCAAATTATAACATTTTTAAAGACCTATATCAGTATAGTATTCAATCGCGAATTCAATTCAGCACGGAAAATATTGGATAAAAAGGAAATTATGTTTAAAAGACTATGAAACTAAATAATTATTTTAAATACTAAGTAATACTATAGTGGATAAACGAGGATAATGTATTTTGTAAAAACGACGTATGACGCTTTCGAGACATATTCTATGCTCAACAATCACCAAAACAGGTACGGATAATCACGGATAAAGCATTTTCAAACAAATTATAAAATTTTTAAAGATCGTACCTACTTAAAACTGAACTAAATTGGTAGAGAGTTCCCACGTGGACGCAACGTAGCACGGATAATACTGAATAAAAATTAAAATATGTTTAAAAATGTATGCACCTAAAAAATAATTATTAATACTCAATGATACTATTGTTGATAACCGTGGATAATGTATTTTGCAAAAAATTATAGAATAATATATGATAGAGACATACTCTATAGCAAAAATCACCACAAAAGGTATGGGTAATCACGGATAAAGGATTTTCTTACTAATTATAACATTTTTAAAGATCGTAACTACTAAATACTGATAGAAATTTTGTATATAGTTCCGACGTGGACGCAACATAGCACGGATAATACTGGATAAAATTGATATTATGTTTAAAAATGTATGCAACTAAAAAATAATTATTAATACTCAATGATACTATTGTGGATAACCGTGGATAATGCCTTTTGCAAAAAATTAAGGAATATATGATACTTTTAAGACATATTCTATAACAAAGGTCACCACAACAGGTAAGGATAATCACGGATAAAGCATTAGATCAAATTATAACATTTTTAAAGATCCTACCTACTAAAACTCATCGAAATCGATGTAGAGTTCCGACGAGGGTACAAGATAGCTCGGATAATACTGGATAAAAACGAAATTACGTTTAAAAATGTATGCAACTAAAAAATAATTTTAAATACTCAATAATACTATAGTGGGTAACCGTGGATAATGCCTTTTGGAAAAAATTAAAGAATATATGATACTTTTAAGACAAAAATCACCACAACATGTATGGATAATCACGGATAAAGCGTCCTAAATCAAATTATAAAATTTGTAAATATCGCAACTGCTAAGTCGGTATAGAGTTCCGATTTGAAAGCAATGCAGTACGGATAACATTGGATAAAAAGAAAATTATGTTTAAAAAGTTATGAAACTAAGTAATTATTTTAAACACACAGTGATACTAAAGTGGATAAACGCGGATAATACCTTTTGTAAAAAATTATTGAATATATAACACCTTCGAGACATATTCTATAGTCAACAATCACCGCAACAAGTATGGTCAAAAATCGCCACAAGAGGTATTGATAGTCATGGATAAAGCATTTTCAAACAAATTATAAAATTTTTAAGGTAGCACGGATAATACTGGACTGAACAGGAAATTCGTTTAAAAATGTATGAAACTAAAAAATAATTTTAAATACTCAATAAAACTATAATGGTTAACCGTGGACAATGCCTTTTGGAAAGAATTAAAGAATATATGATAATCATGGATAAAGCATTTTCAAACAAATTATAAAATTTTTAAATATCTTAACTACGAAAAACTTGTCTAAATCGCTATACTGGCAAAAAGAACTCTGGATAAAAAAAAAATTATGTTTACAAGTTTATGAAACTAAATAATTATTTTAAATAGTCCATGGTACTATACACGCTGAAAAAAAATCGCTTCTGTAGTATATTGTCCCAAACATATTCGGCTTGAAATAAACATATGTTTAGGGTACACTCCAAATATATAATATTTTACACACACAAATATTATATGTTTGTGAGGATATTGTTCTAAACAAAAATATGCTCCCATTCAAATATTTTTTATTTGGAACTAGTATTTCCGAAACAAGGATTCATTTGTAATTATTTATTTTGGTAATGTATTAAATGCCTTATCTTAAAGACAAGTTTTCTGTTTATCAGATTTTCAAAGAGCAATTTTTTTATAAATTTTATATGTTTGTAAAATTTTATCAAAACTTAAATCGAACAATCTTTCGTAAATATAAACGACATTGATGGATCGACAAAAAGTGATGAATAGGAATATTTATAAATAAGGACATTTTTAGCTATAAAGTTTAACACGAAAACTAGGAAAAACTAACTAAAATTCGAATAAGTCAGTAATGTTTTAGAAATCTTTTTAAATAAAACATATTTGGAAATCTTCTTAAACAATAACTTTGTTTGTGTGTAAACACATATTTTATTTGTGAAATTCAGTTTGCAAATAAATTATGTTCTAATATATTAATATATGCGTTCCAAACAAAATTTCTTGATTTTCAAATAAAATTTATTTGTTAACAAATATATAATATTTAAAAAAATCGTTTCCAAGTATATTTTCTTTCATTTCAAACATATCAAAAATGACGATTTTCCTCCGTGTAGTGGTACTATATACACCTTGCAAAAAATAAAGATAATATGACACTTTTAAGACATATTCTATAGTCATCAATCATCACAACAGATATGGATAATCATGGATAAAGCATTTCAACCAAATTATAACATTTTTTAAAATCGTATCTACTAAAAACTCAGTGAGAATTTATATGGACTCAGTGAGAACTATAAAACGGATAAAAGAAGTTTCTGACTGTTTAATAAAAATGGCGAAAATTTCAAAATTAGAATTATGAAAATATATTAAAGTTTTAGTTGGTGTAATAAATAGGTTTCTGTAGTCGGATTTTAAGTTCTGATGTGTCGTTATTTTTAACTTGTGTTCTCGGATAAGTGCTGTCTTTTCCTTTATAAAATTTGATGAAAGACAAAGATCACATAGAAGTATTTAATTAAACGTGATTGGATAAAGATTTAGTGGGTGTAACGAATAGGTATCTGTAGTCGGATTTAAGTTCTGTTGTGTCGTTATTTTTAAGTTTTGTTGTCGGATAAATGCTTTCTTCTTTCTATTCCTTTATAAAATTGTTTGAAAGATCTTTGTCTTTCTTTGTCATAGAAATATGGATAATGGAGGATAATATGTTTGCCATTTTTATTTGAGAAACAGAATAGCATGTACCACACTAAAGAAGTTTTATACACTCCACAATCATTGAATCTAGTCTGGGTAATGTGGGATAAATCAATCTCATTCTGATCAATTTTAAAAATTGTATTTCTATATATGTGAAAAAAATGGAAAAGAATTTCAAGTGGATAAAAAGTTTCCGGATTTTTAAAATCAACAAAGAAAATTCTAAATTAGTAACACAATAACTTATAAAATATCCCTTGAAATTCGAGAAAATACCTGGATTATTAATTTAGAAAAAGTAAACAATATAACAGTATATGTAATAATTAGCGTGATAGTTGTTGTTGGATAAAGTGATATTATGTATATACATACATTAAATAATTTATTGAAAAAAAAAAAAAACCATATACTCGTATGACTGCTGGGCGATACTAGAGTGGATAAGCGCGGATAATATATTTATTCTTATTCTACAGGATTATTATTAACCAAAAACCAATAATATAGTAGAAGAATTAATTATTAGCATGATTATTGTTCTCGGATAAATGGTTTTGTACAATAAACCTTTATAAAAGTTCTTGATAGAAAGTCCCACATAAAGATGTTCCATAAAACTAGACTGAGAAATCACGGATAATGTACATGCTATTCTTTTTATCAATTTAAAGACCATATGCCACCTTAAAGAAATATTATATACTCAGCAACTATCAATAATAAATTGGATAATAGTCATGATTTTTTAATGAAATATTATGTAATTAACAATCATCAATGTTAAGTTGGATAATATCGGATAAACTATGATTTGTTAAAAAAATACTATATATACTCAACGATCACCAATATCAAATTGGGTAATAGCGGATAAACCATGTTTTTTGGTAGATTAGCAGTACAAAGTCTAAACCAGAAAATAGTACAATGTAGAAAATATTCCTTAATCTAAGTTTATATAACCACGGATAATGATATTCAAATAAAATATTATATAATATTGGTGAATGTTATGATTGCAACGAATACTGTGATGGAAAAAGGCTTAGAAGTGAAAACAAACCATTATGGATAATGACGGATACAAGTATTTTGTGTATTCAATATTATTAAAAATGTATTGTAATAAAAGGTACCATACAAATCCTCTAACTAGTTCATAAAATGAGTGTGGATAATCACGGATAATATATTTATCATAGTTATTTAACCAATTACAGGCAATGTGCTATCTCAAAGAAGTAGTGTGTATACCAAACTAACAAAAACGAGTCTGGTTTATAATGGATAAGACAAAACTTTGAAACTAATTAAAGCACTCTTAAGCATATTTACTAAGATCTATGCCAACCCTGAGGCATTGCGATTAGTGTGACGGATAAAGCTTTTCAATGTATACAACATTATGCTAGGAAAATACCATAAAGCAAATGAGGATAATCACGAATAATGTATTTTTTACCTCCTTTTTAATAAATTAAATAACGAGAGACATTTTACCTGTCATTACCCTACACCAATGTGGATAATCATGAAGAAGCTGAAGAACGTGTTGTTATTTTCTATAGTGTAAAATAACCTAAAATTCATAGTTACGGATAATGACGGATAAAACGGTATATAGTATAAAAGAATTAAACGATAGTTCGTAAAATTAATTTTAATTTCAATGGAAATATACCGAAAATAAATAAATATGTAAACGGCATTGGATAATAACGGATAACATATTTTTTCAAGAAATAAGGAAAACTTGTCGCATATACATTACTTTTTTTGTACTATTATATTTTCTTGATATTTGGTTTAAAATTCAATTCAATACGAATGTGCCAGTGAAGCAGTTATATAATTAAAACCGGATAGGATAATGCCAGAAAAGGTATAATTAAAGTAGCTTAATAATTTAAATTGATGAAAATACCAGCAATTACAGATAACTAAGTTAATGACAGCCTATGATATACATAAATAACAATACATAATGGTTGTGGTTAATAACGGCTAACACATTTCCCAAGAAACTAGGGAAAGTTATTGCAATCAAATGTCTTTTTTACTATCTTATCCAGATATTTAGTTTGGAAAAATTGATTTTTTTTACAAATGTGACCACACGTATCAAGTACCAATCACACATTTGGGTAGCGTGCAAAATATGCATAATTTTTCGTTAACAAAAAATACTACATTACCGGAACGAACATAAATGTCAATTGGAAATAAGAGGGCCATAAACAACTTAAGCTAACGATGCATGAATGTAAACAACAACAACAACAACAACATCGGCATCTATACTTTGCATTTGAAGCGAAAAAAGCTGAAAACAACAACAAAATTGGTATTCAAAATAAACTGTAGGCGGCGACAAGTAAGCTTTTGCCCCGTCACATACTATACAGTACTCGTTTTGGTACTTTGGCCAATAAGTACATACATAAGTATGTCAAATGAGTCTTAAGCCCTGTTCGTCCTTTCTCTGTTCTCGAGTAGTGGACAAATTGTTGTGGACGGTGGAGATGCTCCCAAGTAGCCTTCACAGAAATTTCACCTAATTTTGTTCAAATCATTTAGACCGTATCATGACCGTGTTTTGTTTGCATGGGAATGATTCTGATGGGGGGCTTTGAATGCCAAAGTAGGTTTCAGCAAAAAAATAAGGATATTTATTTATAAACAATTGCCTTTTTGGGGAAGATTAGGCATATATTGCATTTTATTTTAAAGAATCAGTAGAAATATTCATTGAAATTAAAAGACATTTAAAAATTTCTAAAATAATTTGTTTTTGTTTGGTCAAGAAGTTAATTGAATAAAACAATTTTGTGATCTGAAGATTGCAAAAAATCTGTATGTGTTGTATAATAATACCTTAGTGGGTTTAAATGAGCAGTTGATACTTTGCAGTGTGTCATATGGTCAATTCTCGCAGCATGAATTGAAGCAACTGCACCATCCCAATCGCTTGGCTGGAGGGACATGTTGGTGACCTCCTCGAAAAAGGTGAGACTGTTGCCGGTATCGAATGCCTTCGCAAGGAAAATAGCCCCGAGGATCGTCCGGTAGCAAGAGTTATTCTGCTATAGGTCGCGGCTTATACTCTTATATGTTGTTATGGCATGTATATCAGTTATATTACATATAATGCATTCAGAATACATGCTGCTGATCAGCCCTTGAGAAATTTACAAACAGTGGAGTAATGCTTCAATTGTATTTACTATTGACGAGAGAAGGAAAATTGGCCTGTAAGATTATCCCATATTTGTATCTTTCCCTATATTCAGTAGCGGGTCCACTTTGATAATTTTCTGCGGATTGAGTAGTACAAGAGTGGCCTGGGACATATAAGTCAACTCCACGTTAATCCATGTGTTCTGGATCCCGAGTTTTAGATGACTTTGCGATCCGCATAATATCGATACCTCCTTTCTAATACATGCTAAGTCGACTTAGTATGTTCTTAGGGAGATTGCATTTTTAATTTCTAAATATTCCAAATTATGTTTTTGTTTTTTTTTTTGTTTTATTCGATCTGCTTTCATAGTACATATTTTGTTTCTGTACTCAGGCTCAAGATCGTTTTTGTTGTTTTCAGTATATGAAAACAACTGTGTTAAAAAATTAAAGACGAAGTAAGTAAGTGACATCCAAATTATATTCAGTCAAAATTTAATATTTATCCGTCAACCCAATCAAAAGTTATTCACAAAACAGTAAAGGTCATATGATTTGCATTACAAAGGAATTCCACACAAATTTAAAAAATGCATCGAACTCCTCAAAAACTATCTTTTTGCACTTAGCATAGTTTAGTGTGGAGGTATCGATATCTGCATTTTCGTCAAAGTTAAATTATGGTGGTTCCTCCTCGACTCGGAGAGCATGAAAAGACGCTTAACTCTCATTCTCATCTGGTCACTCTCGGAGTGCTCTATGAAGTGTCTGTTAAAATGACAAGCGTAACTTTTGGGATTCATTACAGTAACCTACTCGTATTGGGATTCACTACAGTGTAATAATCTCCAAATGTAACTGCAGTCCGATTATCCTACTTCACCGGACCCAACCCAACAGGTCATCTACTAATGAGTAAATAACCCAACAGGTCATTTACCTATGAGTAGATAACCAAAATAGTCGTCTTTTAAGGAGTAGATAACCAGGTGATAAACTAAGGCGTAGATAACCCAATTTGTTGTCAAGAATAGCCTAACTGGCCCTCTCCAATCGCAGATAACTGCAGAATAAATAATCCAATTTGTCGTTAACTATAACTGGTCCTCTACCAAGGAGTAGATAGCACACCTCTTCGTTTTTTACAGATTAGATAACCCTATTTGTCGTTAACTAAGTGGTAGATAACGCAACTGGTCTTCTACTAATGAGTAGTTAACACAACTGGACGTCTATTAAGCACTAGATAAACCAACTGACATTATACTTAGTAGTAGATAACCACACTGACCCTCCACTAAGGAGTATATTACCGAACCTGATCTCTACTAGGGAGTAGATAACTCGACACGTCCTATTCTTAGAAGTAGATAATCCAATTTGTCGTTAACTGAAGCGTAGATAACGCAACTGATCTTCTACTAATGAGTAGATAACTCAACTGGACGTCTACTAAGCACTAGATAAACCAACTGACATACTAATAAGTGGGGTTATCTACTACCCTGATACCTCTGACCCTCTACTAAGGAGTTTTTTTTACCGAACTAGAGAGTAGATAACAAAACTTGTCGTATACTAAGGAGTAGATAACTCAACTTGTCATATACTAACGAGTAGATAGCCCAATTTGTCGTCAACTAAGTCGTATATAACCAAAGGCACAGACAAGTCGTCGTAGATACCTCAATTTGTCGTCAACTAAAGCGTAGATATAGCAGCTAGACGTCAACTAATGAGTAGACAATTTAACCTGATGTCTACTAAGCACTAGATATACCAACTGGCCTTATGGTAATTAGTAGGTAGTCTAGCAAGGAGTTATAACTGAATTGATTCTCTACTAGGGAGAAGATAACTAAACTCGTCGTACACTAAGGAGTAGATAACCCAACAGGCCCTCTACTAACGACTAGATAACCAAATTTGTCGTCATCTAAAGCGTACGAGTATAATGTCTAATAAGGTAGACATTATAACTCAACTGGGCATCTACTTAGCATTAGATAAACCAACAGACATTATACTAATTATATAACTCAACTTTTCATATACTAAATAAGGAGTAGATAACCCAACTGGCTCTCTAATTAGGAGTATATAACACAATTTGTCGTCGACTAAAGCGTAGATAACGTAACTGGTCGAATACTAAGGAGTAGATAGCTCAACTGGATGTCTGTCTAGCACTAGATAAACCAACTGACATTATACTAAGTTATAGAAAACCCTACTGGCCCTCTAATGTGGAGTATATAACGGAACTGGTTCCCTACTAAGGAGATAACCCAAGTTTCGACTGGTAAGCTAATACATAAGGAGTACATTTCTCCGATGTAGTCGTTTGATGACATGCCATATCCAGCAATATTGTTTGGTACATTTGAACTCGTTTAACTAATGTTTATTTTATCTTCCCTACCTGGTCAGATCAATAATTGGTCAAAGTTACACAGAACTAGTAGACTCGGGTTAAGTGGCTTAAGCTTTTTGTAGCCAATAAAAATATGTATTTTAAAAATCTTCTTTTCCCATTCTTGTCCCACTGTTCATAAACTAATATCTCTACGTATAAGGTACGTAACGTTTGATGTCAGTTATCATGTATTTGATGTATACGTAAGCAGATTGGAAGTCTGCTTTCGAAAATTTTAATTTTATTTTTTTCCTAAAATCCCCAAAATTTTGCCAAATACTATTATTCACATTACTCGAACAAAGGGTCTGCCTTATTTTTGGCATATATCTCTTATATAGTCCCAAACATAATCGTAACTTATAGATACTTATTATAAAGAACCTCCCACCCCAGAAATCTAAGACCTTGTTGCTTATTTTTGTACATAAACATTTATTCGGAAACTTTTGAATATAAAAATTAAAATATTTAACACCACCATGCCTACGAAGTGCCACATTATCCCTTATTTCGCAGCAACAAAATATTTTAGCTTTTCTTGGAAATGTTTCTTCTTTTTCAAAAAAAACGTCTAAGGAGTGAAAACTTTGCGCAACAACTAAATTGTCCAGGCCTTAGTGGTTGAGTGAGAAAGAACCAAAAACCCGAATTTATGTCCCGAATTAACATAAATTATAGACCTTAGCTTAATGGAGGCAACAAACTGAGAAAACACTTCAAAAAGAAAAAGTTTTTAACAATAACAAAGAAAAAACACAGCAAAATTTTATTTTCATTTTACAAAATAAAAATGTAAATTCTGTTGTTGTTTAACAACAACAAAATAAAATTCGTAAAATATGGCCAGTTGCGAAAAATACAATAAATGTAGAAAATGGTTGTTGCCGTCGCCGCCATTGTCGAATTGAGGCAAAACATTTAAATGACTTTAAATGAGAGGAAATATTTTTCCTTATTTGGACATCCTTCTCACAAAACAAAAAAAATGCTGGAATAAATTATGACCATTTATACTTTTCAATTGGCCGTAATCCGAATCGGGCAAATTTTCAGCTCAAACATTTATTTAAATTTCAAACTTTTTTCGAGCGTTTTTTTTTCATCATGTAATTTGAATTTTTGTTGTGGCATAATAAATCCTTTCACTTTATCTCAATTTGTAAAAATGTCGGGTGTTTTTTTTTTCTGCATAATTTTGCTTCGAGTTTTCAGGTTGTTAACACTTCTCGGCTCCTTTACCATTTATTTGTTCGCTATTCGCCGTGCTCTTTGTGGGTTTTTGTTACCTTTTCACTTATTTATGTTACAGTTTTTTTTGTTGTAATAACTTAAAACAATTCCTTTCGCCTGGGTTTCTGTGTCAACTGTAGTCTTTGACTATGCTCCTTTTCTATGTACACACTTGCTCATAATAATAGCTGCAGATAGACAATAATAGATACTATTATTAGCCACTAAATATTCCACTTAGAGGTCGTTAGTTTTTTATTATTATTGAAACATTTTATTTTATTTCCAATATTTCGCAATTACTTTAATTTGCTTCATCGGGGAAAACGTACTATAATATGAAAAACCGAAAAAGTATACATATAAATATTACAGTTTATGTGAATTATGTCAAAAAATATGGGAGAAATTTTCTAAAAAAAATAAATTTCGAAGAATTTTTCTAGAAATATGCAATTTTACAGAAATTTTGTAAAAGAACATTTAAAATTTCTTATAACAATTTTTTTTGACAATTTTTTTAAATACGTTATGATGAAGTTTTATAGAAAAATGAAATTTTAAAAATATTGTTGTGGAAAAATTGAATTTTGATGATTTTTTTAAAATACTAACTTTTCTAAAACAATTGCAGTTTTTAGAAAATTCCTTTCAATTTGAATTTTTCTAAAGAAATCTTTAATTTTTTTTTTTACAAATTTTCGCGGAAATTTAATTTTTTGAACAAAATTTTTTCAAATTGCTTTTTTCTAGAAAGATATTTGAATTGTATTTCTCTAAAAAATTCTGTCAAAGTTACATTTCTCTAAAAAATTTCTTAAAATTAAATTATTGTTGAAATTTCAAAGATCGAGGAGCGGATTAAGTATCTTGTACACGTTTTCAGGTCGTTGTTGTCTTTATTAAAGGCCTTTGAAAGAAATTTTCTAGAATAATTCAATTTCGAAGAAATTTTAAAGAAAAATGCAATTTCAAAAAGATTTTCTAGAAAATTAAATTTCGAAGAAATTTTCTAAATATATGCAATAGCAACGAAATTTTCTAGAAAGATTGCATTTTGACATCGTTCTCTAGAAAATATTTAATTTCAATGAAAATTTATTTTCAAAAAATGTCAACAACTTTGATGAAATTTTATAAAAAAATGCAATTTAGAAGAAATATAGAAAAATTAATTTTTCAACTAAATTCAATTACTAAGAAATTTGAAAGGAAAATGCAATTTCAGCTAAATTTTCTAAATAAATTAAATTTCAAAGATATTTTCTGGAAATATGGAATTTCAACGAAATTTTCTAGAAATTTTTCAATTAGAAATCATTTCTAGAAAAACTTTAATTTTCAATGAAAACATATTTTTGATGAAATTTTCAAAAATTTAATTTTGATGAAATTTTAAATTAGAAGAAATTTAAAAGAAAAATGCAATTTTCAACGAATTTTTTGTTGAAAAATGCAATTTTGATGAAATTGTTTAAAAATACCAATTTTGATAAAATTTTCTATAAAAAATCTATTTATATTAGATTTTGATGAAATTTTCTGAACAATATACATATTTACGATAAATATGAAATTTTGATATGTGCAAAATCTTAATTTAGGGAAGATATTCTAGAAAAATACAATTTCGAAGGACATTTTAAAATTGCAATTTCTATGAAATGTTCACTAAAATTACAATTTCTATGAATATTCCAATAATATTGTAATTCCTATGAACTTTATAGTAAAGGCGAATTAAAGATCAGTGAGCCGTTTAAAGATCATTAACTTTATTAAGGGCCAATAAATGAAATTTTCCAAAAAAATAAATTTGAAATATATTTAAGAAAATGCAACAAAATTTTCAAGAAAAATTAAATTTCGTATTAATTTCCTATAAATATGAATTTTTATCAAAATTTTCAAGAAAAAAATTTATTTTGACATAATTTTCTAGAATAAAACGTAGTTTTTAATGAAAATCTATTCGATTTAGGTAAAAATGCAATTTTGAAGTTAATTTCATAGAAAAATTCAACTTTCAACGAATTTTTGTAGAAAAATTAAATTTCGATTAAATTTTTAAAAATACTAATTTTTCTAAAAAATCCAAAAATTGAATTATTCTAAAAAATTCTAAAATTGAATTTTTCTAAAAGATTCCGTCAGATTTGTATTTTTCTAAAACAAATGCTGTTAACTTTTTCTACAAAATTTCGCAGAAACTGCATTTGTCAACAAATCTTTTTTAAGATCTAATTTTTCTGGAAAATCGTTTAATTGTTTTTCATGTTAACTTTTTCGCAGAAACTGCATTTGTCAACAATTTTTTAAGACTTCATTTTCTGGAAAAATCTTTTAATTGTTTTACATTCGAAAATTTTGTTAAAACTGCATTTATCTACAAAATTTTTTGAAATTTAATTTTTTCTAAAAAATGTTCTTGAAATTTCAAAGTGTATTAAAGATCGGTGACTCGTTTATGCATGCATGTATTTTTCTGGAAAAATTTAATTTCGAAGAAATTTGAAAGAAAAATGCAATTTCAACAAAGATTTCTAGAAAAATTAAATTAAATTTTATAGAAAAATTAAATTTTGAGAAAATTTTATAGAAAAATTAAATTTTCAAGGATCTTTTGTAGAAAACCGCAATTTTGATGAATTTATTTTAAAAATAACAATTTAGACAAAATTTTCGATTTGTAGTCAATTTAGCTAAAATTTTCTGTAAAATGAAACTTCTAATAAATTTTCGATATATCGAGAAGATTTTCTAAAAAAATACAATTCCGTCAATTTGATTTGTATTTTTCTAAAAAAAATGCTTTTAACTTTTTCTACAAATTTTCGCAGAAACTGCATTTGTCTACAATTTTGGTAAGATTTCACTTTTCTGGAAAAATTTTTTATTTGTTTTTCATTAGAAAATTTTGTTAAAAATGGATTTATCTACAAAATTTTTTGAAATTTAATTTTTTCTAAACATTTTTCTTCAAATTTCAAAGGTCTACATTAGTATTAAAGATCGGTGACTCGTTTAAAGGTCGTTAACTTTATTAAAGGCCAATGCATGTATTTTTCTGGAAAAATTCGATTTCGAAGAAATTTGAAAAAAATGCAACTTCAATGAAGATTTCTAAAAAAATTAAATCTCGAAGAAATTTTCTAGAAATATGCAATTTTAAAAAATTTTTTAGAAAAATTTAATTTTGACATAATTTTCTAGAAAAAAAAAAGAAATTTTCAATAAAAAATTATTTTCGACAAAATTTGCATAATAATTAAATTTTGAGGACATTTTATAGAAAAATGCTATTTTGAGGACATTTTGTAGAAAAGTTAAATTTTTAGCGATTTTTTGTAGAAAAGCGCAATTTGGTAGCATTTTTAAAAATAACACTTAGACAAACTTGTAGATTTGTAGTCAATTTTGGTAAAATTTTATGTTAATGCAACTTCCATTAAATTTTCGATAAATATACAATTTTATCAAATTTGCAAAATATTAATTTAGAGAAGATTTTTAGAAAAATACATATCCGTCAATTTCGGAGGACACAATTATAAAAGTTCAATTAGATGGATTTTTTTATAAAATTGCAAATGAAATTTTCACTAAAATTTAAATTTATATGAAATTTTCAATAAAATTGCAATCTATGAAATTTTCAATAAAGGTCGAAGAGCGGATTTAAGATCGGTGAGTCGTTGATCTTGTTAAAGTCCAATGAATGAAATTTTCTGGAAAATTCAATTTCGAAGAAATTATAAAGAAAAACGCAATTTCAGGAACATTTTCTAGATAAATTAAATTTTGAAGAAATTTTCTATAAATTGACTTTGAAGAAATTTTCTATAAATTGACTTTGAAAAAATTTTCAAGAAAAAAACGAAAATTTCAATAAATATTTACTTTTGATATAATTTTCAAAAAAAATCTATTTTAATGAAATTTTATAGAAAAAAATGACGCATTTATTAAAGAAAATCTATTGTATGTGAAATTTTATAGAAAAATGCAGTTTTGAAGATATTTTATAGAAAAATGCAAATTTCAACGAATTTTTGTAGAAAAATAAATTTGTTTTAATATTTTAAAATAGCAATTTTTCTAAAAAAAACCTAAAATTGATTTTTTTTTTAGAAAATTCATTAAAATTATCATTTTTCTAAAAAAAATTTTAAATGTTTCTACAAAATTTCATTTTTCAGCAAAGATTTTTTAAATTCCATTTTTTTTGAAAGATTGTTGAATTGTATTTGTCTACAAAATTTTGTTAAAATTAAATTTCTCTACAAAATTTCTTGAAAATTAATATTTTTCTATAAAATTTTGTTAACATTTCAAAGGTCGAAGAGCGGATTAAAGGTCAGTGAGTTGTTTAATGGTCGTTGACCTTATTAAATACTAATGAATGAAATTTTCTGGAAATATTCAATTTGGAAGAAATGTTAAAGAAAAATAAAATTTGTTACAAAAATTAAATTTCAAAGAGATTTTATAGAAATATGCAATTTCTCCGAAATTTTCTAGTAAAATTGAAATTTTACATAATATTCTAAAAAAAAAAGAAATTTTCAATAAAAATTTATTTTCGACAATGTATTCAAAACGTTCAATTTGATGAAATTTTACGGAAAAATTAAATGAAGTTGTTGATGGTTTGGCTTGAGGTCATGTATTATTTAAAAAAAACTGGTGTTTAAGTTATTTTAAATTTTTATTGTTTCCAATATTTCGATTGTCTTCGACAATCATCATCAGGGAAATTCACTTTAAAATGCAAATAATAACAAATTATACAAAAATTAAAAAACAGGAGTAAAAACACAATAATTACATTTAAAACAAAATTATAGACTTCTTCTCTTCGGAGTTTACAATCAACTAAACGATTTTATTTTCTTCGTTCGTATTTTTCAACTAGATTTCTGTAAACCTGCGCACAATGGTCCGTATCAGTCTTATAATTCATTCGTTTGTCATTCGGTACATTTATAATATGTAGCATTTCTAATGTATATCTCCTTTTGTAATGATTTTCCCGTGTCAAAATGTCAACTTCCTTAAGATTGGGTTTGTGTCCCGTCAAAGTGCAATGTGCTACAAGTGCGGTCTTTTGTTCAATAGATTTATCAGTTGCGTTCTGATCAGACTTGTGTCCGGAAATCCTGGTCTTTAATTTCGATTTAGTCGTGCCAACATATACCTTCTGGCATATGTTGGTCTTGTCACCCTCACATTTAATTTTATAAACTACGTTCGATTTGTCCTCTTTTTTGAGTTTAGTTTTGGTGTTACTGAAGAAATTGTTCACAGTCCTTTGTCCTAACTGAAAATTGTCTTTATTGTAGATGTTCGAGTGGCAAAATCGCTCGGAAAATTTTGGAATATACGTCAGTGGTTTGTACATCTTTGCTATATTTTCTTTTTGGCCTTCTTGTTGTCGCGAATGATTGACTATCTCGGAAAATCATTCGTTTCTAAAATGTGTCTTATTTTATTTTCATTGGTTTTATGAAACATTGGGTCACTAATACTAAGTACTCTGCTAATGAAGTTCGTCGCCGTGTTGATTTTTATTCGTCTAGGGTGTTTTGAGTAAAAATTGATCAATCGTCCCGATGCTGTTTTCGTTTGATACCAGTCTAACTTTAATATGTTGCCTTATCTGAGAATAATTGTATCTGATATGGTAATTTGCAGTCCTCTTCTTGCTCCATTGTAAATTGAATCTGTCTGCTGTATGAATTTAGTATCGTCATAGTATTTTCGACTTCTGTTCTCTTCACAATACAAAATAGATCGTCCACATACTTGGTCAATAATTTTGGTTTTATATTTAATTTTTGTATAGATGACTTCAGCTATTCCTCCATTAGAAATATTGGAAACAATAAAAATTTTAAATAACTTAAACACCAGTTTTTTTTAAATAATACAAGACCTCAAGCCAAACCATCAACAACTTCATTAAATAACAAGTAAGAAAGTTTCAGTCGGGTAAACCGACTAAGGTATACCCTCACTTTGTGAGTAATGTAATATTGAATATTACACAAATTATTCTGTCAATTTTTGTGGGGGGTACCAGAAGGGGTTTAAGAAATACACCTATATTTCGCTGAACAGTAGATACTTTAAATACATTGCACTGTGCCGAATTGTAACCGTTTATATGAACTGGTATATTAACTTTGAGATATTAAATTGTGGTATAATTTGGCCATTTTGTGTGGGAGGTACAAAAAGGGGCGTGGTGATAACGCTCATTTTTCACTGGACTATAGGCATTATAAAAGCATTACACTGTACAAAATTTCAAGTAATTGTATACACTGATATTACTGTTATAAACTGTTAAGTTTTGGTGGAAAATGGTGCATTTGTGTGGGAGGTACCAAAAGGGGCGCGGCAATAACGCACATTTTTCACTGGACTGTAGGCACTATAAAAGCATTACACTGTACAAAATTTCAAGTATTGCTAAACACTGGTATTAATGTTATAAGCTTTTAACTTTTAGTGCAAAATGGTGCATTTGTGTGGGAGGTACCAAAAGGGGCGTGGCAATTTCGCCCATTTTCCTCGAGTTGATAGCGACTAACAAACTAATACTATGTGTGGAATTTCAGAAGATTCGAATACGTATAAAAGCAGTTATTAAAGAATCAATATTTCACAACATTTTAACCCTTTGTGGGGGAGGTACCAGAAGGAGTGGACCAATATGGCCCATCTTCGAACTTAGCCGGAGATAGAAAAAAATA
Source organism: Eudasyphora cyanicolor (assembly GCA_963930755.1). NCBI lineage: Eukaryota > Metazoa > Arthropoda > Insecta > Diptera > Muscidae > Eudasyphora > Eudasyphora cyanicolor. The sequence goes on along the minus strand of OZ005737.1, from coordinate 199,551,301 downwards.
TTACCACATACGAAATTTTAAGTCAATCGGTTATTTCTTTCGAGAGAATCGTGCGCACCAGCCAGCAGACAGACAGACACACAGACAGACAGACAGACGGACGGACATTGCTCATTCGACTTAAAATGACCCAAAACGGATTTCCGCCGAACATACTTGGGGTCTTAGGTCACTCCTTCGATGTGTTACACTTTTTTCCGTAGCAAATGATATATACCCTCGTCACACTAAAGTGAGGGTATAAAAAAGGTCAACAATAACTAAAATTAACAAAAAATTAAATGTTCAATGAATTTTTGTAGAAAAATGCAATTTTGGTGTTTTTTTTAAAAAAACAATTGACAAAATTTTCTATAATAATTCTATCAGATTTTGCTGAAATGTCTGTACAATGCAACTTCCACTTTATTTATGATAAATATGCATTTTTGATGAAATTTGCAAAATTTTAACTTAGGGAAGATTTTCTGGAAAAATACATATTCGTCATTTTCGAAGTACATACAAGGTGGCGCAAAAGTAACCTTTCGATATTTTTTGGCTGTAATTTAAAAAAAAATTAAAAACTTTGATTCTTCTTCTGGATTATTTTTATTTGGTCTTTTAATTTTTTTTTACATCAAGTCGAGAATATGATGTCATGTAAATGGCCGCCGCCACAGTTGATTGTCATTTGAAGGGCTTATGGCATTTTCCATCACTTTGGCCAAAACTTCCGCCGATAGGTCCTCACATTCTTGACGGATATTGTCTTTAAGAGCTGCAAGAGTCTGAGGCTTGTTGACATAAACCCGCGACTTCAAAAAACCCCACAAAAAGAAGTCTGGAGCGGTCAAATCAGGCGATCTTGCTGGCCAGTGCAAATCGCCAAAACGGGAGATTAGGCGCCCGGGAAATGCATCCTTCAGCATATCGGTTGTGGCACGTGCAGTGTGTGCCGTTGCACCGTCCTGTTCGAACCACATGTTTTCCAATCCCAATTCATCAAGTTGCGGTAAAAAGAACTCGTTGATCATTGCTCTGTAGCGCTCACCATTCACAGTAACCGTTTGGCCCGCGACGTCTTCGAAGAAAAAAGGTCCGATGACTCCTCCAGCGAAAACAGCACACCATACAGTGACTTTGAGCGGGTGTAATGGCTCTTCGTGGGTTACACGCGGATTTTCAGTGCCCCAGAAGCGTAAATTTTGCTTATTTACGTACCCGCTAAGATGGAAATGGGCCTCATCATTCATGATTATTTTTGATGAAAAATCATCTTCCTCTTGGTGGTGATTAAGGATGGCTTGAGCGTATGTTAGACGCGATTGGCGGTCAGCAGCTAACAGCTGATGCACCGTCTGGACTTTGTACGGAAACATCTTCAAATCTTGTACCAAAATTCGTCGACTGATACCCATTGCGTGGCACGTCGTCTGGTCGATGTCGACGGCGCTTCCATGACATCCTTGGCTACAGCAGCAATATTCTCTGCAGAACGGCTACTCCGGGGTCTGCCACGCCTGGCAGCATCTCCTGTTGTGCCAGTCTCTTCGAGGCGAGCGGCTAAACGTCGCAGTGTTTCACCAGTAGGCGTTGGACGGCCAGGAAATCTGTGCCAAAGTCACCGACCGATTATTGGTCAAATAAATAGTCAGCAATATTCCGCGTTCTGGAGCAGTGTAGCGTAACATTGTTTATTAACGTGTATTTCGCATGTGTTTACTACACAAATGTCAAAACAGAACTGACATTAGGGGCCAATCGCAAAATTTATAGCATTTTCTGATAGGAGGATTACTTTTGCGCCACCTTGTAGTTATAAAGTGCAATTGGATGCAATTTTCTATAAAATTGCAATTTCTATGAAATTTTTCTTATATTGCAATTTCTATGAAATTATTTAATAAAATTGCAATTTTTATGAAATTGAGTTGCTTATATTTTTTGAAGGGCAAATGCATGGAAATTCACAACCGATTTACCCAATAAAATGTTATTTTGAATTTAAGAAAAAAAAAACTTTCCATAATTTGTGTATATTATTCGACCTTTTTTTATTATTAATTAGAATAAATGATTTTTGTATTTTTTTTTTAGCATAAATGATTTTTATAAGCTCGAGGTCATTTTATTAGTGAAAAAATCATTTATTCTAAAAAAAAAACTACAAAAAAATTACGAAAATTTAAAAAAAAAACAATTATACCTTAAAATCAAAAAATTGCACAGTTTCCATTAGAAACAATTAATTCATTACTTTTTCGAAAGACCTTCTCAAGTAATTTTTAGACACCGTCAAAGGTCAAAATCCTATAAATATCAACAATTAAAATATTTTTAATATAACATTAAAAAAATAATAATTGATTTATTACTCACTCCTTTCCTTGAAGATCGCTCGGCTCTCGGTTTGGGAAGGTGTGCTCTAGCTTTGGAATACTTGTTAGCTAACTTGTGAGATATTGGATCTTATTCACGGCTTTGAATGCTCGCTTTATCTAGGAATAATAAAATTGGGGTCCGGGTTCGATTGCTGCAGCGGTTGTATAACCTTTTCATTAAAATTTAATTTTTCTAACATATTCAATTTTAAAAAATCTATTTTAATAGCAATATTTTAATATTTTATAATTTTATTTTGGAGTTTTTTTCAAAGTAAAAAAAGATCAACAATACTGAAACCAAACATTTTAAATTTTAAAGGCTGTTGAATAACTTTAATACCAACCCATCAGGTATATCTATTATTATGATCAGTTGTGTAGTTGTCCTTCTTCGGAGTTCCTTTCACTTGCTATGCTTCCCCTTTTTTTGGGTCGTTCTCAATACTTATCATAATATTTGCCAGCAACAAATTATGGCTATTTTAAACCAGTACCGACCACAACGCAAAGTTGGTTTAAAACCAAAAAAAAAACGGCAACAAAATGCCAACAGAAAACTGGCCAAAGTGTGTTGACAGTTTGGTTGACTAACTTATTCTCTGTGGCGAACAAAAAAAAAAACAACCCAGGAACGAAGGAAGGAGTCATATCAACAACCAAGGAAATCAACTGAAAACTATGGCAGTGATAAAAGACTCCACCCGAAGACAATAAGAAGCTCCTGGCGTAGCATGACATCTTCGCAAGTTTAACCCTTTGTGAGGTCACTTAAGAAGATAGCAAGCTAGTCTGTAATACACTTACACTTCATAGATACTGTTTCATATGAAGAAAAGGAACAAATTTTGTTTTTTATTTCATCACAATTCTTTTACTAGTTTGCTTTATGTTTGCTATTTTTAAAGGGTTAACAATATGAAGTCATAACCCCTTAGCCATATCACCAAAATCCTTACAAAAACTCCTTAGCAGCGCGAGCAAGTGTAGTTTGTTAAAGAAGACAAAAATGTGGGTGTTAAAACAAAAGGATGACTGAGTACATTGAAAAGGAGTGGGAATGTTTTCATTTCATCATAAGTGATAAATGAATGACATACATTTTTCCGGGAACTCGTTTTTTTTGGCCAGAACAAGGACATGACCAGATGTTCGCGTATGGTTGGTGTGGATGATAATGGGTAACAGAAAAAGTGTATACATATTATTTTTTTAGCTTACAGGGTGAAAGAAATGAATCCGAGGGAACCCAGCAAAATTTCCCATTATCAAATAACGTGACGTGTAGCTGAAATCAAAAGTAATTGCTTATAATTTGACTTTTAACGAAATCTTTTTACTCATAAATGTCATGGGAGGAAAGTGCTTGCACTCAAGCATACCAGAAGCTGCAAAATAACCACTACCCTTACCTTACTAATTGTAAGCGTGGGGGTAGTGGTTTATTATTATTTACGTTCACGCGAAAAGTAAGCGTGAACGTAATTAATAATTTTTTGAGTGTGTGGTAGTGGATATATACGAGTTGCTATTGCTTAAAATGGAAACCACCGACCTATCTTTACGATTCATAGGAAGATCGCTTAACAATAATTACGCAATCAAGTAAGTCATTATTTGTTGACTAAATGTAATGCATAGGGTAATTGTCATTACTAGGGAATGCAAGTGGTAATGACATTTGCTTACCAAGATTTAGCTGGAAACCAATGACCTATCTTTACGATTCATAGGAAGATCGCTTAACAATAATTACGCAATCAAGTAAGTCATTATTTGTTGACTAAATGTAATGCAGATGCTAATATGATGTCATTACTAGGGAATGCCAGTGGTAATGAAATTTGCTTACCAAGATTTAGCTGGGTATGTCATCGCAGGAGCCTGCGGATGTCATTTTCTCAGTGATCTAAAGGAGTGATCGTCCACTACATTCCATCTAATATTTTTGCTGACAGCGAGTTGGTAGCTGACATTACATCGAGTACATCCCATCTCTCTTTAAGTCAAATCTCTTCGGTAACCTTTCACTAACCTGATAGTTGTTGGTCTTTACAACTGAAAGTAAGTAAGAGACAAATGTTAAAATCCTTCCTGGTCAAAATGCAGGTTTGCCAGAAGCTGCTTAAAGTTGCAGGTCCTAATACGTAGGGTTTCTTTAACGGGACGATGTCTACTGCAACTTTGGACTGGTGCTGCAATAGTGCCACTGTTATTGCCTTTGCTTGATGGAATTCTTACCATCATTGGTAGCCGACAGATTAAACTCCACCTCAACAAGGGTTTTATCGAACTCCTCGTCCGTATCTTCTGAGAGAATGTTCCCATCTGATGCGTCGAAGAGTCCGACAACTCCCCTTAGTCTTTAGTGTCCCAAGACATGAAGTCGTCCTCGGAGATAGCTGACACCGTCTTTATATTAAAGCCTGAGGCATCAGCAATTTTTGCGTGGGTGACCCCGCATTTTCAGATGGCTAGGTGGCAACCACCGGTGATACATCACCTTCTGTAGTGGAAGTTTCTTCCCAATTGTATTCCTTCAGAATTATAGGCACATATCACAACGTTCCATTTGCCCGTTGTAAGTGAGGGATGGAATCAGCATTAAGGATCAAGTTGATCTGCCGGTTTTCACTATGCTTTTTATAAATCTTGCCGCTTTTCAAAAAAAAATATCAGAATTGTCGTGCATAACATTTTCTGGTATAATTTGCTATCCTACACAAAAAAAATAAAATAAAAAAAATTTAAGTTCATTTTTTTTTGTTTTTGTATAACTTAAAATTGCCATAACTTTTGTCTCAGCGGGTATATCAAATTGTAATATTTTTTCATCAAATAGCAAATTTGTATGTATATCCAGAGAAGATAATAAGAAATAAATCGGTATATAACTGGCTCTAATATATACCGATTCGTAGGAAAGGATCGGGAGAAAATAAGCAACAATTTTTTTCAAAGGAAACTTTATAATTCCATAGAATCTTTAAAAATTAGTATATCTCAATTATTTTTTTGTAATTTGTACGTCTTGACACCAGAAATCGAGACTAATTCTTACATTATTATATTTGTAAACGTAAATCCCGCAATTCCCAAAAAAAAATCTAAAATCCCCAAAAAGGGAATTTTTTGTTTTTCCCCAAAATCTGTTATACTAAAAGCCGAGCTTAAAATTCTTTTTGCAGCTTATCGTATAATACAGTATACGCCTATAAAACCGGTAAATGTTTTCATACTCAGGCTTTGCGATTGACGAAAATGTTTCTTTAAAAATAGTGTAATTTGGAGAAGCGTGGTAAAACTATTATTATACAAATTTTTGACTTGTTCTCCAGGAAGTGTCCTTTAAGACGAATATAAATATGTTATACTTTCTTTTTAAAAATTACTCTGTATCTCCAAAATACTACATATACCTTTCCACAATAAAATACAAAAATTGTCCTTATTTTGAAAATATAAAGTGATATGGCCATAACGTTTGTATAAGTGGGCACATTTGACTAAAAGTTTTTACATTATATAGTAAGTTTACATTATATACTAAATATACCTTTCCACAATAAAATACAAAAATTTTCCATATTGTGAAAATATAAATTGATATGGCAATAGCTGTTGTATAAGTTGGCTCATTGGACTAAAAGTTTTTACATTATATAGCAAATTTTGTTATCAATTTAGATAAGTTAGCTGGGAGAGAAATCGGTTTATATTCTGCACTGATATTAAGCAAATTCTAGGACAGGGTCAGGAAAAAAGTGAAAAAATCACATTTCAAAGACAAAAATGTAAAATCGACATAAAAATGAACATATTTCAATGAAATATTTTGTATGTTGTAGCTCTTGATACCACAAATAGAATGTAATTCGCGAATCAGTATATTTCCAAAAGTCAATCCCACAATTCCCAAAATAATTTTGAAAATCCCCAAAAATGGGATTTTTTGGATTTTCCCCTATATCTACTATACTAAAAGCCGGGTTTCAGATACGCTTTGCAGTTCAACTTACAACATCTTACCACATATAAATATGACAAAAGTTTTAACTTTACTTTTTTAGCTTTACGTTTGGAGAAAATGTGGCTTACTTTTGAAATTTGTGTAAAAAATGGTGTACATTGGAGAAGCTTGGTAACAATACCCGTGAATATTTTTGACCCCTTTTTTTCTTTGAGAACATTCTTTGGAAAGTTTCCTTTAAGATGATAATAAAAATGTTATACGTTTTTTAACTAACTTCTTTTAAAACTCGAAAATACGACATATATTTGTTTCCTGAAAAATAACAAAAAATCAAATTTTTTTTGAAAATATAACTTCAAGTGGCCATAACGTTTGTCCTGTTGGGTATATCGAACCATTTTTTGTCATTAAATAGGAAATTTTGTTGCCACTTGTTTAAGCGGATAAAATCGGAGCACATCCTGCTTCGATATTTACAGAGGACTAGCACAGGGTCGGAGAAAAAAATTAAAAATTAAATTTTCAAATGCAGGTATCTCGGTAACTATACAAGATAACTGTTAGGTGCGAAAGCCTTTTCTAGGAATCGGGCGAAAAAGACGAAAGTTACACGCGCTTAAACATTTTGTTTACCCGAGGTTGCCAACTTTGAGGCCCTGCAGCTCCGTCCCTGTATACCACAGGGTACCCAAATTTAAAACATAACTTCGCTGAAACCTCTTCTACAAACATGCCAAGATTGGTCGCAATTGGTTATCTGGTTAAGAAACTGCAGAATTATTTTCCTTTTTTTTTGAATTCCTCCCACTGTGCGCTGTTGCTTATACTGCTGTGTCTTCGTTAATTTTGCTTTGATTCATCTCAAATTTTTCAGACAATGTTTTCCAAAAATAAAATAATAAAAACTTCAAAAAAAAAAGTTTATATATGTAAACAATAAAACATTACCTAAACTTGAAAATGATTAAAAAAATGTGTTTGTAGGACAAATAAACATATATTCCTAAATTTTAAATAAACAACATATATTTGGAAGGTCTAAGTCTCTTCTTTCCAAATTCGTTTAGAGATTGAACATCGGTTAATAACACTATGCAACAAAATTGTTGTCCAAGGGATGTGAATAACAGTTTCTGGTGCAATTAGGTTTCAAAAACACGAAAAAAATAATAAAAAAAAATTTTAAGGTAAATTTTTTTAAAATTTTTTTTTTAAATTTTTTTTTAATTTTTTTTTTTAGATTTTTTTTAATTTTTTTTTTAAATTTTTGTATGTACTTTCCAGCTTTCATGGGAAGCACATTTTTAAAAAGCCATCATGCTAACGAAGAAAGAACTGTCTATTTGAAAAAATCTATGGATAGATGTAAAAGTTATGAGCCATTCTGTAAATGTTAGGAAAATTCAAAAAATCTTGTTTCATATTTTTTTGTTTTTAAATGATGTTTTTGCTTATATTAAATTCGCCATATGTGAGAGAGACCTATAAGAGACATTGCACTTGCATCATATTTTATGAGGATTGATGTCAGACATTATAAAACTATAGAGAGGACGAGGTTTTATGGCCGTTCGTCGTAACCCTCCATAAAACAAAATGTGAGAGCTATATTGGATGAGATCCGCTTAGATAGAGGGTCATTCAACAATATTTGTGGTTTTTTATTTATGAGGTATCCATTCAGTTAAGCCTTTTAGGGGCATGGACATCCCAGTCGTATATACAGGTAGTAATTATATGTACGCAATACAAAGTAGTACGCGGCAGTCTTGAAAATATTGGGTGTCTACCTACGAAGCAAACTATATGTCAGCTACAGGCACTGCAACTTATGAACCTTAAAACCGGAATTTATGAATGAAATTTCTTATTAATAAATAAGTGTAATTCAGCGCTCTAAAGAGATAAGTCGATTTTCTGAAAAATATTACAAAGTTATATTTCGAAGTATGAGTAAAAGACAAAGAACTTTTCAATGTGTAAATGATCCCGACAATTTCTGCTACATCTGCGGAAAATATGTAATTAAAAAAACCGACGTGCGTTTAGTAAAATAATAGAAGAAATATACTCGTATGTGTAATAGTTTGGTATACTAGTTAAAAATATGAACACAGCGTGGACACCTAGTATTTTGTGTAATTCGTGCCATGTAAATTTCACCCGATGGAATAGTGGAAGAATGCGGTATGTTCTTTACAATTAATGTATTACAATGTTTTGTGGAATAAAACGTTTTAATTTTAGACTTCACGTGCACAATTTGGAATGTCAATGATTTGGAGACAACCATTCATTCACGATACGGACTGCTATTTTTGTCTAAGTTATTATAGCTAACAGCCTAATAACGCAAACATCATCAAGTTCAACTGAGTACTCAACTCTGAGCGATTCAAGTTTGAGTTAGAAGTCATCGCTTTTAACTCAGTTTCAACTCATTGATCTAGTGAGAGATTTGGAACTGACCAAAGATAAGGCAGAACTACTTGCATCTGGGATGAAACAGTACAATATTCTGGCCCCAGATGTTAACATATCATATTATAGAGTCCGTGATATACCTTACAAACAATTTTATACAACTGTGGATAACAGATGCGTTTGCAAGGACATTCCCGGATTGTTCCAGGAACTTAATCAAACATATAATTTGAAAGAATGGCGGTTACTTGTTGACAGCAGTAAAGAAAGTTTGAAAGAAGTACTTTTACACAACGGAAATCAGAAACCGTCGATTCCCATTGCTCAAGCTGTCAACACTAAGGAATCATACGAAACAATGTCTAAATTGATAAAATACATAAAATATGAACATGACTGGAAAATTTCTTGCGATTTAAAAGTAGTTGGTATGTTATGCCTCTGGGATAGCCGATATTTTGCCACCACTGCATATTAAGCTGGGGCTCTGTAAAAATTTGGTAAAAGCCTTAAGGAAAGATGGCAATTTACTCTCATATTTAAAAAGTTTATTCAAAAGTCCTTCTTTCAAAAAAAAACGAATATGGAGTTTTTGATGGGCCTAAAATAAGGAAACTGATGAAAGATGAGAATTTCGAATCATATTTGACGTCGGATGAAATTGCAGCATGGAGGTCGTTTAATCTTGTAGTATATATATGTATTCTTCCAACTTATTTTTCGCTTTATGTATTCCAACAGGTGTAAATATGTCCCTCAAAATTCATTTCTTGCATTCTTATTTAAACTTTTTCCCCGAGAATCTTGGCGACGTAAGTGACGAACATGGCGAAATGTTTCACCAAGAATTGAAGTCCATCGAGCGGCGTTACCAAGGGCACTGGGATGAAAGAATGATGGGAGATTTTATTTGGTTCCTCATTAGAGAAACCGATTCCGAAATCTACAAACGTCAACAAAGAACTCACAATTACTTCTAATGGAACTTGTTCATGTAAATAAACTCAAATGTACACACGCTGAAAAAAATCGCTTCTGTAGTATATTGTCCCAAAAATATTCGGCTTGAAACATATATATGTTTATGGCAGACTCTAAGCATGTAATATTTGGTACACACAAAAATTGTGTATTTGGGAATATGTTGTTCTAAACAAATATTTGTTTACATCCCAATGTGACTGCTAATTGTGAAACAAATATTTATTTGCATTTAAGTATTCATAAAATATATAAATTGTGTAAAATTTTTCAGTAATTCAAAGTTAAATTTTTAGAAATTTTTAATGTTTGTAAAAAAATAATAATTAAAATCATATAATCTTGGATCAATGTAAAGTACTTAGAGGTTTGACAACTAATGATGGCTTGGAATACTCAGAAATTTGAAATGATTGATTTAAAACAGAAGGTAATGCAGCATATGGTATCATAACTGGGAGGTACAATTCGAAACCCAAGAAAAATTGAAACTGAAATTTGAAAAACTCAGCAAAAGTTTTGGTAATATTTTTTAAATAAAATATATTTGGAAAAATTCCTAAATAATAATTTTATTTGTAATAAAACATATATTTTATTTGAGAAATTAAGTTTGCAAATATAATTTGTTGTAATATATTAATATATGCGTTCCAAATATATTTTATTGATTTTCAAATAAAATTTATTTGCTAAGAAATATATAATATTTAAAAATTTGTGTTCCAAATATATTTTCTTTCGATTCAAACATATCAATAAAGGCGATTTTGCCTCGTGCATAATATAAATAAAAGTAGTAAATAAAATCGCTATTTAAACCGAAATTAAAAAAAAAGATTTTTTGAAATTCTCTTAACTCTACCAAAAGGGCCATAATTTCTACATTTATCCATAGATTTTTTTCAAATAGGCATTATTTTCTTCGATAGGATGCAAGCTTTTAAAAAATAAAATAAAATAGATTTTTTCTATTTTTTATGTTTTTTTTTGTCCCAGGAAATTTTTTTTTTTGGAAAAAAATCTACTTTTTCCAATTTGTTTAATGACTGTTACTAAACCTTTGTTTCAACGTGAAGGAGATATTTCCAACATTGGTCGACCTGAACGGGCATATACTCCAAAAATTATAGTACAAATACTAAGGGTACCTTCGACGATAATCTATACAAAAAAATAATTTTTAGGTCTAGGACACAAAAAAAATTGTTGTTGCATGTAGTAAAATGCGAGAAAAAATGCGAGATAATCTGTTTTTATACCCTACACCACACTGTGGTACAGGGTATTATGACTTTGTGCATTTGTTTGTAACACCCAAAAGGATAACAGATAGACCCATTGTTTATTATACCGATCGACTTGTAATCACTTTCTGAGTCGATTTAGCTATGTCCGTCTGTCTGTAGACGTATTCTTGTAATCAAGTACAGGTCGCAATTATGGTCCGACCTCAACGAAACTTTGCACATATCTTTTTTTAGGCCCAAGGACGATCCCTATTGAATTTGGTTAAAATCGGTTCAGATTTACATATAGCTCCCATATATATGTACCTCCGATTTGGCATATATGCACTGTATAAGCAACATTTTGTAACCGATTTGTACAAAAATTGACAGAGAGTAGTCTCGTGATACACTTAGATACAAAAATTTGGGGGAAATCGGTTCAGATTTATATATAGCCCTTATATATATGTTGCACCCGATTTGACATGTTAGCCCTGTAGAAACTGTATTTTATATCCAATCAGTACGAAATTCGGCAGAAAGAGGTTTCTTATTACATGAAGGAATACTGCCAAATTCGGAGAAAATCGGTTCAGATTTAGATATAGCCCCCATATATATGTTACCCCCGATTTGAAATTCAATAGCTGTAGAAACTGTATTTTATATCCGATCACAGCGAAATTCGGCAGAAAGAGGTTTCTTATTACACGAAGGAATACAGCGTTCAAGCGCTGTAGAGACTGTATTTTATATCCGATCAGTACGAAATTCGACAGAAAGAGGTTTCTATTTTACATGAATGAGTATTCAGGGAAAATCGATTCAGATTTATATATAAGCTCCATATATATGTTCCTCCTGATTTGGTTACAAAGCGCTATAGAAGTTGTACTTTACTTCCGATCATTACAAAATTCTCCAGAAAGATGTTTCTCAATTTATATTGCTTAATATAGCGATTATCGGTTAGCCATTTACCAATTATTTCAAATTATTATCGCAATAACCCTTATGGCATTGTTAAGGAGGTGTAGGGTATTATATAGTCGGCCCCGCCCGACTTTCTGCCTTTCCTTACTGGTTTATCCATAAATCCGGATTTTTGGGTTGCCCGGGGTATTTAAAAAAAAATTCAGGACTTACAGGAAAAATTATTGCTTTTGTACTTTAGTTTATTTTGTCGCACTGTGTTATATGTTCGATTTAGAAGTCTATGTATTAATCTCCAATTACACTTAAAAAAAACAACTTACTTCAACGACGTTCTTATCATTGAAATAAAGACAATTCAACTTAGACTTGAGAACATTTTCTGAATATAAGATAAATTGATTGTATTCGAAGTTTGTAATGTCAGTGTTTTAAATATTAACCTTTTAAATAAGGAAAATTCATTCTTCTAATTGAAAGAATTTACTTTTTATTAAATAAGTCTTAATATAAAGTATGAATTGTTTTTGTTTTGAAGATTAGATCATCCTTGGAACACAATCTTTAAAATCTATTATTTTTTTACGTGTACTTTCTAACAATGTGGTTTACACAAGCGACACCTTTTGGACTCCCAAATACATTTAATGTATAATCGGGGACGAGCATTTTTTGGGGATTGTGATGTCCTTTCTCAATTTAGGTGACAGAGGCCAATGACTGTTTCCCATAGACCAGAACGAAATCCTATAAATCACCATTAAACAATTGCGTCGGTGTTTATTCAAGCCTTAGAAAAGAAAATATAAAGCCATTCACATCTTTCTTTTCCCGAATACAACCGATGTCATCTTAAAAGCATTATAAGAAAACGTGTGACAAATTACACACACAGAAAAAAACGCACATTTGTACCGTCTGGATGCAAAAAATAAATGTAAAATATACTGAAATATAATAATAATAATAATAATGTCGTAACCAAACCAAAACCAGAAAAATTGGAATAAGCCATAAATGTATAACACAAGCTCAATAGCAGATACTCACTCAAATCATACATACAAATACATATATGAAAATATCATCAATGTTGAATACCTCTCGAATAGGAGACACTCACAACTTCAAAAAAGATATGAAAAATATGCCAACACAACTCACATAAGCAATAACAGCAAGCAGCACGGACTCGTAAACACTCCTTTTGAACATGGCCAATACAAACGGTATAAACCAGGCACATAAACCAACCAAATGACGATGACAAACGGACGTTAATAAATATAACGTCAAGGATGAATACGGAATAAAAGGAAATAAGACGACAATATCAACAAGAAGGCTGGCGGACCTTCCTAATGACACACCCACCCGCAATCGTACGCACATAAAATAAAATAATGAATATCAAGGACGAACAGAAAATCCCCGTCACACCACTTCAACAAATAAAAGGGAATACGAAACAAAAAGGGCTTGGCGGTGGCTACCAAAAAATCTTGGGCAGCCATCAAGAAAGAAATCCTTGGAAATTTTATTAAAAAGAGAATGCGTTTGGAACGACCATAAAAATGGAGGGAATTACAATAAACAACCCATAAATAAATAACAGACATTTTGGCATATATGTACGACTATGTATATACTCGTACATACACACATATTTGCATATCGTACAGACAAAATACAAAGAATATGTCTTTGGTCACTTGATATCACATAAAATGTATATTTATGAACAATGCCATATTTTCTCTAGAATGACATCTTATGTCCTTTTATGTGACTGGCATGGCCGTTTATTAAGACACAGACTGCATTGAGAATATCCTGAAAGGATAATTATCAAAAAATAAAGAAAAGAAGGAAATTGTGAAATTTCTCGTCGAATGTTTTCAACATCTTTTAAGTTGAAAAATATTTTCGACTCTTGTTTCATCCCGAATAATTATAATAAAATGTGATGAACATTTAAAAACAATAACAAAAAAACAAAATCGCTCACAAATTTTTAAATTCAGGAAATTTTTGAGTTGAAAAATTTGCTCGTTTTTTAAAAGAAAAATTTTAAAGCATTCTTCTAAAAAATTTAATGAAATTTTCAATATTATTGAAAATTACATCACAATAAAGTATTTCCTTCATATTTGGATTTTTCTGAAAATTTTTATTTTTCTAAAAAATTTCGAAATCCACTTTTTTATAAAATTCCGTAAAAAAGGCATTTTTTGAAAATGTTGTCGAAATTCGATTTTTCTGTAAAATTTTGTTGAAATTGCATTTCTCTACATAAAACTGTGAGTTGCATTTCTCTATAAAATCTTGTTATTATTGCAATTTTTTAAAAAAATTCTTGAAACTAAATGTTTTCCAAATTGCAATTTCTTTGACATTGTATTTTTCGTTTCTCCCCATTTTTTTTAAAATTAAATTTTGACATAATTTTCCAGAAAAACCGAATTTTTATAAAAAAAAATATAGCATTTCTTTCTTTACGTTTCTGTAAAGAATTTCTTGAAATTAATTTTGGAAAAACTAAATTTTGAAATAATTTTCTAGAAAAAGAGAAATTTTTATTAAAACTGTATTTCCGCCAAATTTTTAAAAAATTATTCCGACGAAATTTTTAAGAAAAATCCAATTTTAAAGCAATGTTAAATTTCAACGATTTTTTTTTAGAAAAATGCAATTTTGACAAAATTCTTTAACCATACCAATTTTGATAATTTTTTTAACTATTAGAATTTCCTGAAAATGCAACTTCCACTAAATTGGCAATAAATATGTATTTTTGATGAAATTTGTCAAAAAAATATTAATTTAGAGATTTCTAGAAAATTTCATCATAAATTACAAAAATTACAAAAAACTACAAAAATTCTTGAATTTGCTTTTTTTTAAGAAAATTCCTTCAAATTTACACTTTTTAAAAAAATAACAAAAATTTGTATTTTTCTAAGAAAAAAATTCGAAATACATTTTTTTCAAAATCTCTTAAAAAATAATTTTTTGAAAATTTTGCTTTTAAAAAAAAATTAAAAGCAAAATTCAATTTTCAACGAATTTTTTTAGGAAAATGCAATTTTGAAGAATTTCTTTAACAAAACCAATATTGATAATTTTTTAACAAATTGATTTCTATTAGATTTTACTGAAATTATGTATAATAATGCAACTTCCACTATATTTGCAATAAATATATAATTTTGATGAAATTTTTTAGAAAATATTAATCAAGGGATTTCTAGAAAATTTCATCATAAATAAATGTTTCTAAAAAAATCTTGAATTTGCTTTTTTAAGAAAATGCCTTCAAATTTTCACTTTTCAAGAATAAATCATAAAAATTTTTGTTTTTCTAAAAAAAATTTCGCAATCCATTTTTTCAAAATTTCGTAAGAAATGCATTTTTGAAAATTTTATCGAAATTTTATTTTTCTATTAAATTTTGTTGAAATTGCATTTTTCTAGAAAAATCGTTGAGTGAATTTCTCCAGAAAATTTTGCTAATGTTGCATTTCTACAGAAAATTTCTTGAAATTAATTTTTTTTCTAAATTGCAGTATTTTGAAATTTCTAAAAAATGGGAAATTTTCATTAAAAATATATTTTCGACAAATTTTCAAAATATTCTAATTTAACGAAATTTTCAAGGGAAATGCAATTTTAAAGAAGAAATTTAAAAGCAAAATTCAATTTTCAACGAATTTTTTTAGGAAAATGCAATTTTGAAGAAATTATTTTACAATAAAAAATTATGTATAATGATGCAACTTCCACTAAATGTTAATATGTAATTTTGATGAAATCTGTTAGAAAATAATTATGTAGGGATTTCTAGAAAATTTCATCATAAATAAATTTTTCTACAAAAATTCTTGATTTCATAATTTTTCCAGAAAAATGCTTCAAATTTGCATTTTCCTAGAAAATATATTGAAAATTTGTATTTTTATAAAAAAAAATCAAAATCCATTTTTTCAAAATTTCGTAAACAAATTATTATTTTAAAAATTTTTTTCGATATTTGATTTTTCTGTATTTTTGTTGTTGTTAAAATTTCGTTTTTCTATAAAAATCTTTAAGTTATTTCCCCAGATAATTTTGCTAATATTGCATTTCTGTAAAAAATGTCTGGAAATTATGTTTTTCTAAATTGCAGTTTCTTTGAAAAAACATTTTTTGAAAAATTTAATTTTGCCATAATTTTCTAGAAAATGTTAAATTTTCATAAAAAATATATTTTTGACAAAATTTTCAAAAAATTCTAATTTGACGAAATTTTTAAGAAAAATCCGATTTTGCAGAAGAAATTTGAAAGCAAAATTTAATTTTCAACGAATTTGTTTTAGAATTTTTTTTTTTTGACAAATTGGTTAGATTTAGATTTTGCTGAAATTTTGTATAATTATGCAACTTCCACTAAATTTACAATAAATATGTAATTTTGATGAAATTTGGTAGATAATATTAATTTACAGATTTTTAGAAAATTTCATTATAAAAAAATTTTTCTATAAAAATTCTTGAACTTGCATTTTTTCAGAAAAATGCTTCAAATTTGCATTTTTCGAGAATATTTTTTTAAATTTTGTCGAAATTTTCTGTTTCTGTACAATATTGTTGAAATTGCGTTTTTCTAGAAAAATCTTTGAGTTGAATTTCTCTAAAAATTTTTGTACTCGCAATATTTAATTTCTGTACAAAATTTCTTGAAATTAAGTTTTTTTCAAATTCCATTTTTTGAAAAATTTAATTTTGTTATAATATTAAAAAAAAAACTAATTTTCATTAAAAAATTCTAATTTGTCGAAAATTTCAAGTAAAATGTGATTTTGAAGAATAAAATTTTAAAGCAAAATTCAATTTTAAATAAAATTAAATTTACAATAAATATGTAATTTTGCTGAAATTTGGTTTCTAGAAAATTTCATCAAAAATAGATTTTCTACAAAAATTCTTGAATTTGCATTTTTCTAGAAAATACCTTGAAAATTTTTATTTTTCCAAAAAAAAATTCGAAATCCATTTTTTTCAAAATTTCGTAAAAATGCATTTGTTGAGAATTTTTCGAAATTTGATTTTTCTGTAATTCTTTTTTTTTGAAATTGCGTTTTTTAGAAACATCGTTGTGTTGCATTTCTCCAGAAAATTTTTCTAATATGTAAAAAATTTCTTGAAATTAGGGGATTTCTAGAAAATTTCATCAAAAATAAATTTTCTACAAAAATTCTTGAATTTGCAATTTTCTACAAAATATATTGAAAATTTTTATTTTTCCAAAAAAAATTTCGAAATCCATTTTTTCAAAATTTCGTAAAAATTTTTTTTAAATTGCGTTTTTTTAGAAAAACCGTTGTGTTGCATTTCTCCAGAAAATGTGTAAAAATTTCTTGAAATTAAATTATTTCCAAGTTGCAATTTCTTTGAAATTGCATTTTTCGTTTGTTTTCTGAATTTGTTGAAAAATTTAATTTTGACATAATTTTATAAAAAAAATATTTTCAACATTTTCAAAAAATCTAATTTTTTAGAAAAATTAAATTTTGACGAAATTCTCCAACCGCCAATATTGAACAATTTTTTAACAAATTGATTTCTATTAGATTTTGCAGAAATTTTGTGTAATAATGCAACTTCCACTAAATTTACAATAAATATGATGAAATTTGGTAGAAAATATTAATTTAGAGATTTCTAGAAAATTTCATTACAAATAATTTTTTCGACAGAAATTCTTGAGTTTTAGAAAACATGTTGAATATTTGTATTTTTCTAAAAAAAAATTCGAAATCCATTTTTTTTTTCAAAATTTCGTAAAACAGCATTTTTTGTAAAATTTTGTCGAAATTTGATTTTTCTATACAAATTTGTTGAAATTGCGGTTTTTTAGAAAAATCGTTGAGTTGCATTTTTCCAGAAAATTTTCCCAATACTGCATTTATGTAAAAAAAATGTTGAAATTAATTTTTTTCTAAATTGCAGTTTCTTTGAAATAGCATTTTTCGAATTTTTTGAAAAATTTAATTTTGAGATCTTTTCCTAGAAAAAGCGAAAATTTTCAATAAAAATATATTTTCGTCAAAATTTAAAAAAAAAATAAAAAAGAGATTTGAAAGCAAAATTCAATTTTCAACGATTTTTTTTAGAATAATGCAATTTTGTTGAAATTTCTATTTTCTAGAAAAATCGTTGAGTTGCATTTCTCTAAAATATTTTGCTAATATTGCTTTTCTGTAAAGAATTTGTTGAAATTATTTTTTTTTCCAAATTTCAACGAAATTGCGAAAGAAATTTTCTAAAAAAAAAAAATCGAAGACATTTTCTAGAAATATGCAATTTCAACGATTTTTTTAGAATAATTTAATTTTGACATCGTTTTCTAAAGCGAAATGTTCATTATATTTCTATTTTCGACAAATTTTCAAAAAATTCTAATTTAACGAAATTTTCAAGAAAAATTTAATTTTAAAGCAAAATTAAATTTTCAACGATTTTTTTAGAAAAATGTAATTTTGACAAAATGCTTCAACAATACCGAAATTTTGTTTTAAAAAAGTATTTTTTTTAACTACTAGCGACATTTGTATGTCATGTCGGCTACTTTTGGGATCACCCTTGTATATGCAAAATGCATTCAACTGCGAAAAGATTTCGTCGGTTTTGTATTTTAATTTTCTTCTTTAGCGCATAAGACACAATTTCAATTTTCTCGCGATTTCCGAGTTCATTTTGAACGTGTCACACCATTAGGGTGACGGACAGATCATCCTCTTCCTTTTGCATAAGTTACTAACCCAAGTGACAAAGGGACAGTGGTATGACTAGTGTTCGTCAGTCCGGTGCGAGTGAGATTGCAGGGGTTACTCCTCGCGAATGGTACCTATCATTTTCTTTTCTATCTTCATCAAATTTAGTGACATCAGTGGCATCTGTTAGTGACATTTGAAGAATACACCCGCATGCATATTCTTCGGTGTGTCGGGTGATGAGGAAGGTTAAAAAAACAGAAGGGAAATAGTTGTTATGGATTATAGTCTAAACCATGACTACCGTAGTCGTCATCAGCATCAGCACCGTCGTCATCATCATATACAGTTTTGTCATGCACACACAGTGGGGGAAAGTTTTTGTGGTACACTTTTGGGTGTTTTAGTGTCCTAAAAATATAGCAATATATACATCAGTGAGAAGCTGCATTCCATAGATGTGCCCTGAGGGATACTAATGCTATAATAATATGAAAATTTGAAAAAGTCACTGTTCTTCGCATTTTCCAGTGTTCATTTTAATTTAAGTTATTTGTAATTGATGATATAAATATTTACCTCTATTAACAGATTTTAATAAAACACCGATTTTTATCACAATTCTGCCACTGGGTCGCTGAGCCACAGCTCCACTCAAATGGAGTGCGACTACACTATGAAACGTTGGACATGGATGTGAATGACAACATCACTTTTTGTTGTTTTTTGGTAGAAACGTTTGGCCAAATGGAAGCAAAAATGTGTAAAAAATCCTTTTGAAATTCACATCAAAATGACATTGGTATAAAAAAGAGTTATTGTGACAAAATAGTGAAAAAGGACACGTAAGTGACAGAAAGAGACAAAGCGCATTGAAGGGCTGAATACAAACTCGGCTGCGGCATCTCCACGACAAAAAATAACTCTGTGCGCTAAATAGTTATTTCCTTCCTTCCTCTACGGATAATATTACACGAAAGGAAGTACGGAAGGAAGTTAGTTGGAAAGCAAGCTATGTACTACTACCACTACCTCGACTACTCGTACAGTTGCAACTGCACTGCAGTTATGTGTAATTCGAGTAAAAAATTCACACATATGACTCTGACATGCAAAGGTAAAATTCAAGCAATTTATTTCGAATCACGTCCGGGTGAGTGAATGCTGCTGGAAAATCCTTTACATGAGGAGGAGTGAAATGGGGTGGGGTTTGTAATTGTAAATATGTAAAACCATGATGTCAAATGACCCAGAGACATTTTCTGATATTTGTCTTGTAATTCAACACCTGATGCGGACTGGTGACTGACGATCCTACAGAGTGACGGACATGTGGAGTATGTATATTGTGAAAGATAGCATTTGCAGAATTTTATTGAGGTTGCAGTACTTGGGATATTAAATTCCAGAATGTAGGCCAGACTTTGAAAATAAGGTAAGATATTCAACAAACAGCGTCGAGAGCAAACGGGCCAACACAAAATTTTGGGGCCTTGTAAAAATTATTAAATTTTCATTTAGCCCTTGTCGATCAGGGCTTAAAGTTGTCTCAAATTTCATTGGTATTGCTGCGAGAATGAAATTGAGAATGTTTTTATATATAGTTGTTGATTATTGGTCAGAATTTGGATCTGTTGAAGGATTCTCCAACTCTAGGGATGTAGGAACTTGTACAGAAATAGAGGAACTCGAATTTCGACGGCTACATCACTATGATCTCTGCTATGCCAGTACTGCCCTGTTGCATCGCAACAAACTTTCTTCGGAAGTCACAGATATATGCGGTTCTCTGAGCTCGATATTCATATGCAGAACATTCAATGCAGCTGCTACCACTTCAGCATGAATGTAGGCCAAATCTGCTTAGTATGCCCTTGCATTGCTGGAACACTTTAAGATCCTACCTCTAAATAATCAAGTTCGATTTTATACGTTCGTAGACCTTACTAAACAAATCAATCTGTAGTAGCGATGAGCGGTGTTACTGAATAGTAGTAATACATATTTACATTTGTTGGATTCGATTTTTATACAGGGCAATGAAATGTGGATTTACCGACGAATTCTCAAAATACCCTGGACCGACCATATATCAAATGCCGAAGCAGTGTTGAGAAAATTGCACTGCGGATGAGAGCTATTTATTAATGTAAAGGAAATGAAGACCTATGCCATATTATGAGGAACCCGAAATATAAACTTCTGCAATCCATAATACGAACGAAAATTTAAGGAAAATCTGTTGCAGAAAAGAGGCAGAAAAGAAACAACATGGATTGATAATATTCATGGATAGTATGGACTAGCATCAGAGATACGGGCAGATATCTAACCGAAGCAAGAGACAGAGAAGCAGTTGCAGATGTTCTGAAGAACATATAAAATCAATTTCTGAAATAAAAAATATGTAAAAATCTATAATTTTATTGGCGGCTTAAATTCAAAGGAGGAATAAGCAAATAAAGAAGATACATGATCGATCGATCGACTTAGAATTATTAGCAGATTCGATATAACCATTTGTGTCCGTCCGTCCATCTTAAGCTTCGATGCAAAGTACCGATCGCAATTTAACTCCGATCTTGGTGATATTTGTTGCAAATAACTTTCTTGCATCAGAGACGAAACCTGTTGAAGTTATATTAGCTTTATCTTCAGGCAGATCTTTATGAAATTTATCACATGAAAGTTTTAATAGCAATAATTGCCTCTGCCAAGTTCCATTGCAATCAGTTCAGATTTATATATATCTCATATCGTCGGTGAGCCGACGAAAACTCCTATGTGTTTTTTTACTAGTTTTCAGGAGAGACAAAAAACGTTACTATGTCGTCAAATCGCGATATTTTTAATATCTCAGATTTTTGAATTTTTCTTTTAATTATTTACCACCAATATATCATAACATAAATCGTATATGTGAAAAGCCCATGACGTTGTAAATGGTTTTCATGAAAATCGACACATAGGATGTTTTGTTTGGAGCATTTTAAATATTTATAAAACAAAAATATTACACATAGGAGTTTTGATATTTGAATTTTCACAGCGTAACTCAAGCAAACGAAAGCTGGCCTGGATTGTGGCTAAAAACGGCTAATGAGGTTTTGTCCAGAATCATCCCCTCTACTCAGATAAGAAGAAATCCAAATCTGATCTGCTTCCTTTCGCGAGTTATCGCGACAAAAAAACAATTTTTAACCAAAAAGCCAAACTTAATTACACTGAATCGCGGAAATCTAAAACTATATCATAATTTCCCATAAATATGAAAATTTGTAAGACGCTTTGTAATGTCCGCGATATTTGTTATATTATTCTATGCGAAATTTTTGTAATCTAAAAATTCGACTTACACCGCTAAATTTTTACAAAAATATGATTTCTGAGGGATAGATTGGCACGAGCATTTCCTCCATTCCCGCGACGAATACATTTCGAACAAAAAACATTTAAGTTCAGAATTATTTAAATATATAATGCTATTATTACGCGAACGGTCAGTCCTAGGAAAAAGTGGTCAAAGAAAGTTTGGGAGATATTAAAAACGGCTAAAAGTCTTTCTTTAACAAAAAAAATTATAATAATTTGGTAGGAATTTACAATGTGTCAAATCAAAATATGCCTCATATAAAGGGAAAAGCATACAAAAGTTTTAACACACTGTAAATCCTTACCAAATTACTATAAATTTTGTTTGTTGAAGAAAGAGTTGTAGGCCTTTCGCTTATCTCCCAAACTTCCTTTGACTACTTTTCCCTAGAACTGTTCATTCGCGAGATAATAGCATTACATAGTAAAATAATTCCGAACTAATTTTGTTTGGTACAAAATTTATTCGTCGAGGGACATTTTTCGCGAAAATGCTGATATTAATCTATTACTCAGAGATTATAGAATGCAAATATATTAATCTTATTAAATTCGGTATAATATTTTTGGAAAAATTTGGCGGTGTAAGTCGATTTTATGGATTACACAAAATTCGCAATATAAAAACATGGCAAATGTCACGGACGTTACAAAACGTCTTACAAATAATCATATTTAAAGGAAATTGTGTTACAGTTCTAAATATTCGCGTTTTTCTTTACAAATCAAAGCTATTAAGTTTGTTTTGAGTAAAAGTACTGTTTTCGCGATAACTCGCGAATGGAAGCAGATCCAATTTTGATCTATTTATTGTCGAGTAGAGGGGATGATTCTGAACAAAACATCATTAGCCGTTTTTTGCGTGAATCTAAGCCAACCTTCTATCCCTTGGGACAGGATGTGCATACAACACATAGGAGTTTTTGTCGGAGCATTGCTATAAAGGAATACACATAGGAGTTTTTGGTAACTTCGGAACCGCTGAATATAGCGCAAAATGCTTTGGTGGGTAGTCGTTTGACCGCTAGGACGTTCTAATTCGACAATAAAAAAAAATTCGAAAAATTACACATAGGAGTTTTTGTCGGCGCACCGACGATATGTATGTATATAACACGAAACCAATTGATTTTGGTCCAAATCGGTTCAGATTTATATTTTTTTTTCCTTTATTCATTTCACTTGAGATGATAGGGTATCTAACGAGTGATTTTTAAGGGCTTTCGGATTTGATTAAACACATTCAATTTAGAGAAATGTATGAAATCTTTATTTGAGTCGATAGAACGGTCTACATATATAATTCAATGTTTAAAGATGCTTATTTTAAATGTTGACCACGGCTGCGCCTCAAATGGTTCATACGCTGGGTCCAATTTTGACATACTCTCTCCAATATAAAGGCCAGTATCTCACGAATAAAAACTTCAATATTGGATTCCAGTTTGTCAACCGTTGCGGGCCCCTATACACATGAGCCTTAACATAGCCCCACAAAAAATAATCTAAAGGTTATAAAACTCAAGATCTAGGCGGAGAATTGACCGGCCCAAACGTGAAATAAACTGTTCACCGTATTTAAAATTCAATAAGAATAAATAAAATTCAATAATCTGCAAGCGTTGTTCGTTTTCATGGTTAACTTATACACCAAACTGAACATGTTTGACAGTAACATGTTACACGAAAACATCTGAGCTACCAAAAACAGTGTTGCCAAAAAGAAAGGTGCCAAAAAAAAATCTCCCGTTACAAGTAGACATATCGATACCTCCCTTATAAAACATGCTTAGTGGACTTAGCATGTATTCAGAGAGATTATTTTTAATTTCTAAATATTTCAAATTATATTCAGTAAAAATGTAGTGTTTATCCGTCAACCCAATCAAAAGTTATTCGCAAAACAGTACAAGTCATTCGATTTACATTATAAAGGAATTCCACACAAACTTTAATGGCCTCTCCCGGAAAACTTTTTCCTCTTGGCATCGTTTAGAATGGAGTTATCGATATGTTCTTTATTCCTTTAAACGACATTTTTATATTTTCGATTTCCAGCGTTAGAGATCTTCATCACTATCAGATTTAGATATATGTAGATATGGGGACTACTTTGAGGGAATCTGCTTCTTCATGTACAACCGTACGAGGAGGTTGTAATTGATGGATATTTTCAGGAGCTAGACAGTTATTACCATAAACAGGGTATCGATGCTATTGAAAATCACTGAAAAACGTGTATCGAGTTAAAAGGTGATTATGTTCAGAAATAAAGAACAATTTTCCCAAATTTGTTGTGGTTTCTTTGTTAGGTCGGCTAATTTTGGGAACGCCCTCGTACATGTGGTCCATTTGTACCAGCCAGACGCTCCTGGGAGAACGTAAGACTGGCTCATATGCTAGTGGGAATCAGTTGCTACACGGATGGGTCCAAGCTAGGAGGAAGGAAGGGTCGAGGACTTTTTATTCAGGGACCAGAAGTCTAACTTTCGCCCTTATTCCAGTTGGCGTCGTCGACGTCGTCACATCATTTCCGTCATATCTATGAAGTTCTAGCTTTGTCATCTTTACGCCAAAACGAATGTTTTTGGTATCCATGAATCAACAAAAACCCTTTTTACAACTTAAAAATATTTAAAAAAAAATCTAAATTTATGAAGTCGTCAATCTAAACAGTGTCGAATAAGAATCGTCGTCGACGACGCCAACTGGAATAAGGGCGTTTACATCCGCCTCCCAGACCATAGTACTGTATTTCAACCGGAAGTTCGTGCAATCACGGAGTGTGAATTGGCGTAGTAATTCTACAAAACTCAAAAACGGTAATACCGAGTTTTTCAATAAGAGCGCTACAAAAGTTTTTTTTTAAATAAAAGAAAAACGGTTTTGGATATCAATGAAATTCTTTATTCCTGTGAAAGTACGTTCAATGCCATTATGTATGGAACTCGATTTCTTTTGCATGGCCACCACGGTCACGCTTGCAGAAGTCCAGACGCTGAACCCAATTTTCGACGGTTTTCGAGCATAAATCGGCCGATACTGCTGCAATTTCACGTTCGATATTCGTACGAAGTTCATCAATCGTCGCTGGCTTGTTGGCATAGACCATAGACTTGACGTAGCCCCACAGGAAATAGTCTAACGGCGTCAAATCGCACGACCGAGACGGCCAATCGACTGGACCATTTTGTGAGATAACACGTTCTCCAAACTTGGTTTCCAATAAATTGATTGTGGCATTCGCTGTGTGGCTTGTGGCGCCGTCCTGTTGGAACCACATGTCCTCCAAGTCCATATCATCCAATTGGGGCCAAAAATATTCGGTTATCATTGAACGGTAGCGATTCCCATTCACAGTAACGTGCCGGTCTTGATCATCACGGAAGAAGTACGGCCCAATGACGCCGCCGGCCCATAAATCGCACCAAACCGTAATTTTTTCGGGATGCAATGATGACTCATGGAGTACGTGTGGATTGACATATGTTTATTGACGAAGCCATTCAGCCAGAAATGAGCCTCATCGCTGAGGACGATTTTTCGATGAAAATCCGAATCATTTTCAAGCTGTTGCTCAGCCCAATTCACGAACATACGACGCTTCTGGTGGTCAAGCGGCTTCAGTTCTTGCGTCAATTTGATCTTGTAAGGATGTAGTCCAAGATCTTTTCGCAAAATTCGCCGCAACGAAGTCACAGAGATGCCCAACGCTTAAGAACGACGTGTGAGAGACACATTTGGGCTTTCTTCAACTGAAGCCTCAGCGGCAGCAATATTCTCGACACTACGGGCACTTCTTTGTCTCACTGGAACGGGAACATTTTGTACTGTGCCCGTGGATTAAAATTTTTCAACTAGACGCTCAATTGTTGATCTGATGGGACGATTATGACGACCATAAATTGGACGTAGCGCTCTTAACGTTAAGGCCACTGACTCCGAATTTCGGTAGTAAATTTTAATAATTTCGACTCGTTGTTGGCTCGTATATCTTTCCATCATGAAATGGCAAACCTTACTGAAGAGAAATGTCAAAAGAGCGGCAAAAAATATGGCGTCGTTTGCTGTCCCTGTCGGTCTACTTTTGTAGCGCCCCTGTTGAAAATCCCGTATCTTCACGGGTAGCCAAATGGCATCAAAGCAATTTCGCCCAAATAGGTCAAGTCCAGAAAAATGTTTGAATGTAAAAGGGCGATAGGTGATTACTCAACTCATGGACGGCAGCGTATCCTTTGAATACGAGGACACATCGGAGTTACGAACGGGCAAACAGTTTGGCATCAAAGGGCAGAGAACTTCGAGTAGTATACTAAGACACTATTCGAAACCACGAAGAATGAGTTGAAGCACTGAGCAGTGATAGCTCACAAATTGGATAGCGAAACAGTGGGAAAAACTGTAATGATGCTGTTTGGGAACCCATATGAGCAGAAAACAAGTAGTTTTCTGATACTGAACAAGATCGAGATTATTAAGATGAGTGTTCGGGACGGGACACTCAAGCTTTAAAGCACATCTGCATCGCATAGGACTGGCAGATAACGACGAATACAAGGCATGCAAAGAAATAAACGAAACGATGGAACCTCTTCTGTGACAATGCTCAGCTTTCACATATGCAAGATCCGTATATTTTGGTTCCGACACATTACCAGACTTAATTCATCTCAGAGGATATAACTAAAAGATACTGAGAAAATTCGGGTCTAGTACCGATTTTCTGCAATTAATGAGGTTTTAAAAAAATCATAAATAAGAGGCGCACAACAGGCTCTTCATCCTAACTTATACAGGGTGGCTGATATGTATTGCAACCAACTTCAGGTTGCTATCATTTCTAAACCGCTAGTCAGATTTTTTTAAGTGACAGTTTATTTTATTGTTTACAAGCCTACAAAAGCATTTTATTCAGAAAAAAAGTTATTCGTGATGGAATTCAAGTGTGATAGTGTGATTGCTTTATATTTGGGTGGAAAAACACAAGTGGCTATCGTTAGAACCCTCAAACATTTAAATGTGAATAAATCTTTTGTTTCTCGTACCATTGCTCGTTACCGTTATACTGGCAGTGTTGCATCGCGTCCAAAAAGTGGACGAAAAAAACGGTAACAACACCAGAAATGATCCGAAAAGTGAAGGCCTGATTTGATCGAAATCCACGCCGCAGTGGTAGAAAAATTGCTCGAGAGCTGAACATATCGCGAGAACGGATACAACACATATTAAAAAATGAGATTGGACTAAAGCCATTGAAGTTCCAAAAAGTGCCAGAGCTCACCGATGCACAAAAAAAGTTAGACTGGAAAGAGCCAAGGAGTTGCTTCGCTTGCACGAAAGTGGCCAGTTACCGAATTTGGTTTTCTCCGATGAGAAGCCATTCCAAATTGAGCAGTTTGTGAACAAACAAAATGATCGGGTTTACTTGCTAAAGAGGTCAGCTGAAAATTTACACCTTCGATTGGCCACCAGAACTCAAGCGCCGCCGATGGTAATGGTGTGGGCCGCCGTAACGGCCGATGGTCGCTCCCCGCTCGTATTCATCGACCATGGGGTCAAAATAAATGCCGAATATTATCAGGAAAATGTCCTAAAGACAGTATTGAAGCCCTGGGCAGACAAACATTTCGGCCGCAGACCATGGACATTCCAACAGGACTCAGCACAATCGCACTCAGCACACGTCAACCAAGAATGGCTTAAAAAGGAGGTTCCTCGCTTCATTTCTACAGCACAATGGCCACCAAGATCTCCGGATCTCAATCCGTTGGACTTTTGCGCCTGGGGCATTTTAGAGAGTAAGGTTCGCACTAAAAAATAACAAAGTATCGATCATCTCAAGACGGCGCTTCGCCGGGAATGGGCCAAAATACCGCAGAGCCACTTTCGTGCAGCGTGTGATGGCTTTGTCGGCCGTTTGAAGGCCATAATTCGTGCCAAAGGTGTTTCTAAAATTGTATGTTATTTCCGACATTTTTGCTTCTGAACAATAAAATTTAAAAAAAAAATTAAAAAAATATAGCGCTTTACTTTGTTGCATTACATATCAGCCACCCTGTATATAGCTCCCACATATATGTACATCCCTATTTGGCATCTTCGCGGTATAGAAGACATATTTTTCCTAAAGTCTTTACGAAATTTGATACTGAAAAGTTGTTTGCTCTACAATAAACCATTCCAAATTTAAGGAAAATCGATTCAGACTTAGTGATGACACATGTATATACCTATGTATGTCCCGATTTTCCATATAAGAACTACCTACATAATCCACATTTCTGAACAGAACTTTATAAACCTTTGCAGATAGCAGTTTCTTGAATGAAGGACGTTACTTGGCAAATTTTAAGAATATGTAGGGTATCATATAGTCGGCTTCGACCGAATTTAGCCATTCCTTATTAGCCACTATAGCGTTATTGCCCAATTATATCCCAACTACAATTAGGAGGAACATAAAATACAATTTCTCTAAGTGTTGCAAAACAAGTTCATTAAACTTTAAGAATATTGCTATTGCGAAAACCACTCCATACTAGTACTATTTACATACGATACTTAGACTACGGGGAAATTCTTCACAGTTCCTTTTTGCTCTTAATAATAAAAAAGAAATCCCCCCTATTTGCAGAAGTTCTTTTTCACCGTTAAAAGGGTCTTACGCATTAATACGACAACAAACATTTCGCGAGTGCGAGTAAATCGCATTTCTTTCTTCTCCCCTATTTTTTTTTCTCTCTTGTGGTTTTATTAACCCAAACTTTCATTGCAATCGACACAGAATCACCGACTGAATCACAATAAAAGTCAAAAGCCTTTCAAGACTGCGACTATGGGATGACTGCCTGCAAACGACGGGCGGAGGAATTGTGAATGGCGAATAGCGAATGTCGAATGCGGAATGGCGGCGTAATCATAAAAGCCCTACTCAAGTGAAAATGCGTAATGCTCACGTATTTCAAATATGAACAAAGCGTGCATTCGTGGAACTGATGCGATTGTTGGTGGGTGGTAAGGGGACGAAAGGAGACACAGAAAAAGAGTGAGAGAGAAAGGCTGAACGAAGTGCATCAGAAGAAATGGCAAAAACGCGTAATGTTGCCATGAAATCAAAGATGTTTTGCGTAACGTTCATACGATATGAGCGAAAATTGCAATGTATGTAGTTATGTAACGTTGGTGTTGCATTGCAATACCCCGAATCGGGGCAGTAACGAGGGTGGTGTGAACATTGTGGCAAATAGTTAGTCTGCTGTAGATTTCGAAGCTTTCTTGGTACGATAGCATGTAGTCGATATGGGAACGAGTAAATAGATTATATCAAAAAGTAATCAGATAACCGATCTTTTCTGCTAGTGGATTATTAAAACTACTTATCACTAAATTTAATTTCAAATTTATATTTTGCTAATGTATTTTTTTTTTCTTATTTTCTTTTTAGGTAAGAATTTTATCTACATTGTACATTGAAAATGTGTATGGTCGAGTGAGTATTAAAAAAGGTACAATAAGGTTTATTTTTATGATGTTATTCATACGATTTATGTAAAGGCAAACTTCATTGCTTATGTACAGAACATATTCTCAGTTGTTTTATTTCCGCAGTTTTCACGAAGCGCTGCAAACGGTTAAGCCAAGATTGATATGTTCAAAATGTTTTTTCCCTGTATTGTATAAGTAAGCACATTTGAACTCTCGATGATTGCCCTTGAGTTGAGAAAAGGCTACCTAAGGAGCTGCAGCTTTTCATTTAAAAACCTCTGATGTAAAGTATTCTAAATATGTTCAGTAAAAGCTGAAATTTGGCAACAAAATTTTAGTAGATGCCAGAATTAACGACAACCAATCAAATTACACAATGGAAACCGATTAAGTTGCGCCGACAGAACATACCGGGCAATGTGTAGGATGCTTGAGCATGAATATGAAACATCTACCTCCTCTGTCGGGGCAGATAAAGTATTCAAATATCCTGTAGAGTATCAGAAGATCTGTCGAAATTGGCTCTCTAGTCAGAATTATTTTAAAGGGTGGTTAAATTTTAAGGGCCGATGTTGATTTTAATTAAAACAGAAATTATTTAGGAAATTATTTGCATTTCTTTTTATTGTGATAATATTGGTATGGTTCAATTATGTATGGAACAAAATATCGGCCAAATGGCCGCCGCGACCTCGGCGGCACACCTCCATCCGATGGACGAACGGTTTGCTGAAATTTCAGAAAAATTCTCCAGATTGTGGACACATTTGGTCGATTATGCCGATCAAAAAAACACCACGAAGGGCACGAAATGCATTTTGATTTGAACGCCGTGGCGCGGTTCATCCCAGCCTTACGCCGGTACCCTCAGAATGCGACAGCAATATATGTAATGAGCTGGATTAACAGGACGTAGTAGTGATACTAAAACCGACATCCCAATCATAACACTGGTGTTGAGCATCCCATCTCCTTAGGTTGGCTGAAATGAAAATTGTAAAAAAAAAACGATATCCCCATAATCATTAAAACGACTGTTTATGTCAAACGATGAGTCAGTATGCTGACATCAGATCGTCTCCGTAGAAACGGTGGAAAGAGTCGTTTGTAGGAAAGAGATTTCAGAGGGTAACCTTCTCGTTGTATGCATAGAGCTAGACTCTGAGGACAGTCTTGGCAGGACGAATTCAAAGGAAGGATTTCGTTTGGCAAATCAGTATAATTGAAGTTATCACGGCAAACTCATGTATTTTTTTAAGCTGGAGATGTGAATTAATTAAAAAGATGTTAGGTTAGGTTGAATAGGTTTACGTACTAAATCACACCCCCACCATGTCTCTACATCCCGCGGAACTACCGTCAGGTAATAATTCGCGGGGGAAGTCTGCTTTGTCAGCTACTAATCGTTTCTAAGCTCTTGAGGATTTCCTCTTTTTCCCATAGGGCCTGCTTTATTAACCTTATTAGGTTGCTTACTGCTCCCGGAGTTCTTCCGATCTCAACATAACATATACAATATTTTCGCTAGTTTCTCGTTTCACTATTTCTCAGTCTAGCAAAGCGCGGATATTGAAACGTAACATGTTCAGCTAATTCGTCATCTTCTGGACTGTATGGGCAGCGATGTGAGTTGTAAAGCCCGAACCTATACAGGTAACTTGGGTAACAACCGAGCCCTGTATGGAACTGCGTTAGTTCGAAGTCAAACTCTCCGTGTTTAGGGTTTAGACACATTTCGATATTCCCTTCTACCATTGGGCGAGTTTTCCCTCCTTCTTTGACAGTTCAGCATTGATATGATTCTTTCCTTTACTCATATGTATTTTGTGAATATTTTGTTTGTTATGGTTTTCTCTCTCATATGTATTTTGTGGATAATTTCGGTGTTATGGTTTTCTCGATTTAGATTTCCAAAAGCTCCTTTGCTGTTATGTCAATCGGCAATATACATCCCACTGCACTTGATTCCTCCAACGACATTGTACGGTATCCCCTACATACTCTCTGGCAAGTTTTTTCTGACGTAGACGTCATACACTTTCTTGATGTGTTCTTGACTAGGTTATCCCAGATCTGTGCATCACTCTCGCTCATGCTTTGGCTATCTTACATAGAAACTCTTTTATCCTTTCATATTTTTTGTGCTCTTTTTTAAACTGACACTCTGCCAAATAATAGTGATAACATCACCAACATTCCGAAAATGTCACAATCTTTGCAGGCAGAACGAGTCGCTCAGTGAAGACAAATTAACTAATATCATCTGCTCTTAATGCGTTGAAGGATGAGAGTAACTCACTAAAAAAATAAAACAATATTGTGACCGATAGGTTAGGTTAGGTTATAACAGCATGACATGAGAGTTTGTCTAATGTCTAAAACTGGGACATGTTTGATCCATTGTTATTCCTCATGTTGTTTCTCCTTTTGTATTTTGAGTTATTTCCGCGGGATGCAATTTAACCTCATGGAATCTCGGATGCCTTCTAATATCATGGGATCCATTTGGAAGCTGTGATGAATATCAATATTCTTGCTGGGTCGTAGCCCCGAATTTCCGTTAATGTCTGGAAATAAAAAAAACCGAGTATCTTGTTTCTTCTTTTTCTTAGGGCAGGACACTGACAAAGGAAGTAATAACTGTCCTCCGAATAGTCAGCATCCCCACACCATCTACATAAGTCATAATTTCTGATGCCGATTTTTACCATATGCTTTCCTAAGGAGTTATGTCCCATTACTACACCGATAACGGCCCTTAGTTCGTCCCTCTTCATCATTAGTAAGCGATTCTTTTTCGTCCCAAAGTAATTTCTGATTCTGTTCACCGGCTGCCGAGGTGTTCCACCGTCTGTGCCATTTCTCCTTGCTCTTTTCTTTGATTCTATAAAAATAGTGAGACAAAGGTGGTAAAACATGTGGATCATCGCCCCCTGTAAGGCGTGCTCCGTTATTAGCCAAAACATCTGCTTCTTCGTTTCCCGGAATATCTCTGCGGCCTGGCACCCAGCACAGAGTAATTTTATGCTGATCTGTGAGAATCATCAATTATCTACGACACCGTCTGACTACCTTGGACCTCATATCCGGTCCCCTTAGCGCCTTTATTGCTGCTTGACTATCAATGAAAAAACTGATATGGCTGTTGAAAGGTCAACACCATCTTCAAGTCGAACAGGTGCCCTGCCGATCTGGTTAAGTTCGTTCAGTCTTTCCAAA
This sequence comes from Eudasyphora cyanicolor, assembly GCA_963930755.1. Classification (NCBI taxonomy): domain Eukaryota; kingdom Metazoa; phylum Arthropoda; class Insecta; order Diptera; family Muscidae; genus Eudasyphora; species Eudasyphora cyanicolor. The sequence goes on along the minus strand of OZ005737.1, from coordinate 199,518,567 downwards.
ATCAATTCTGCGGTTTCTAGTATAAAGATATCCAGGGGGAGAATATTCATGATAATTTCCAGAGACGTTGTTGCAGTCGTTCTCATAGCTCCCGTGAGATGAAGCAGAGACACTCTATTTATCCTACTTAATTTATCTGTATGCGTTTGGTATTTTATTATCGGCCACCAGACATGACATCCATAGCTGGCAATAGGTCGAACGACCGCAGTGTATTTCCAGTGAAATAATTTTGCTTTCATGCCCCATTTGTTGCCAACTAGTTTCTGGCACGCATACAAAGCCGCGAAAGATTTCTTTATTTTTCATTTGTGTTTTCTGTCTAGTTCAGCTTTTAGTCGAGTATTACTTGTGACCGATAACATATCCATATCATCCGTACGTTTCAGTAAATAAACATAAGCAACAAGATCGTGTGACGTTACAATTATACCAGATTCTCGAGGACTATGAAATAATCCACCACACTGCTCGCTACAAGGACTACAGAAGTGAGGCTGACTACATACATATTTTAAGTTTGATGACACATTGCTTCGACGAAGAACCTCAGGATTCATTGGGTCGTGTTCGACAGCATTTTTAGATCTTTTTTTATACTTAGCGCTATCTGCAATACAATAAGAGGTAATAGCAAGGTCTATGTACTTAGCGAAACAAAAGAGTTTTTAAAAGTGATAGACCTGTCAGTGGCAAACTATGCCATGCCAATGTGGTCTCAGAATGGTGCCTTAAGATCAACGACAGGGTCTCTTTTCATGCCGTCCATTCACGAGGAGACAAATATTATTGCCGTTGAATGCCGTCGAAGCAGGACCTGTCGGTGTTTAGGTCAGGGCGGCAGCCATTTTTTTTTGCCAGCTCACAACCAGACTAACCAGCTTGCTATTATGCAAAGTTATCGATAGTATGAATATCGGTACTGAAAATATCTGTTAGACAGCTTAGAAAGGCCGATCCCAGTCGTTTACTCAAAGCGAGACAGTCACATAACAAGTGCTCAATGCTCTCCACTTCTTCCTCATATACAGAGCTTCTGCAGAAGTTATTGGAGTCAACATTCAACCTTCTGGCGTGTTCGCCTATTAAGGAGTGTCCCATCAGAACTAATACTAACGATAGATCAATGAGAGAACCAGACGGATCTGTACGAAATTCACGGATGTGAAGTAGCAGCGGCAACTATCGGTGAATATCGAAAGTCACACAAACACCCTATGAATGATCTCTGAAACTTCCACGTGTCAATCCGCCCTCATATCTCTACGCTTGTCATTCGACTTATGGCCTCACATGCCTGTTGTTGTCATCAACTTCATTTCGATTTCGGCTTTATTTCTAGTGCGTTGTCTGTCAATGCATTTACCACAAATTGTAACCATCCAAAGAGGGGGGGAGGGATTTACTCCCTGAATTTCCTTTAAAAATGATAGATGATGATTTTTCATATTCTTGTTCATGTAAACTACAGATAGTGTACTCTCACGCTTGTGATAAAATGAAATCTCTGGCAATGTTTTTGCTTTGTTTTTGGGTTGATATGTCCAGATTTTAGTTTTGTTGGCAACAGATAAAAGGCCGAAGATTTTTTTCTTGCACTGCTATGCAGTTTTACATAACACCGTGGTAATATGTTGGGTGGTGAGGGAGAGAAAGATAGAGAGCGAGAGGCGAGTTTTAATGGCACAACAGACTAACATAGACTTCATTGCAAATAAGAGATGACAGAGACAAGGTTGGCAATGCATGAGAGGGGCCACACACTGATGCAATGAATGCTGTTGCTGCTGCTGCTGATGTTTTTGCTGATGCGACAGTGAGTAGTGAGAAGAGGTAGACAATCGAGATGGTAGAGCAGCAGCCAACTTATGTACGTTGAGGCTAGAGCGCCACAGCCACTGTGTGTGTTGGCGAGTGTTTGTCAGAGATGGCAACGACACAAAGAAGAAAACGACAAAGCCAACCAACATCGCTGAATGACGACGTTGACTACTACTACGACGAAAGCGGCGACGTCGTCGTATAAAATCAGTTCAACAACCTACAAATGGGAAATTGAAATCAGAAAATCTGGAGTTTGTGTTGTATTTTCTGCTGCTGTTGCTTTTATTGTTTTATGCCATTGTTTGGGTGAACGTCGTATTCACATTCACCACAAACCCCTGACGTCCACCCTCCGGACCCCTATGGCAAACCTGCCACGGCCGTCTCATAAAAACACACTCATACGTATTGTTGGCAATCGGAATGCTGAATAAGCCACTCTTCGACGATTTTGCAGTTAACTCTTTTTCAAGTTGTTTTCCAACCCAACAGCGGCGGGGATGGGGCAAGCGACAAGGGTTCTCCCTCTTTATTTTCTGGCCGTTGTTGCTGTAGTTGTTGCCGATGTTGTGGCAGTTACATGTTTGATGCTGTTGATGTCGTCTTGTCTTGTAGAGTAAGGCCGGATTTACAATCCCCTATCCATTGCATTTGCCTCCCTCGCTCCACTCCTCCACCACCTCCTTTGATATCTTGGCAAAGTGGGTAACTTTAAAAGAAACTGGCTTCTGCGAAAAAAGAAATAAAAATTCAAACCTACTAAAAATGAAAACAAAATTGGCAACAATCCGCTTCATTTCGAAGACGTTGCGCAGCAGAGAAAATGCAGCCGAAAAGCTTGACGATGCCGCAAATTGCAGTTTTGTCTTCTCTCAACGGCAGCCCAGGCCAGTTTTCGGTTTCATTTTATTTTATTTACATAAAATACAGGCTACACTTTGGTAAGATTACTTGGCGAGAATTTTCTGATACGAGTATTGGTTTTGGCTTGAAATGTTAATGAATAACTTAACATCTAAATGAATTAAATAATATAAAACAAGAAAGTTTAACCGCAACGAATGTATTAAGCCGTACAAAAATTGGGATTATACAAGGTGGCGCAAAAGTAATCCTCCTATCAGAAAATGCTATAAACTTTGCGATTGGCCCCTAATGTCAGTTCTGTTTTGACATTTGTGTAGTAAACACATGCGAAATACACGTTAATAAACAATGTTACGCTACACTGCTCCAGAACGCGGAATATTGCTGACTATTTATTTGACCAATAATCGGTCGGTGACTTTGGCACAGATTTCCTGGCCGTCCAACGCCTACTGGTAAAACACTGTGACGTTTAGCCGCTCGCCTCGAAGAGACTGGCACAACACGAGATGCTGCCAGGCGTGGCAGACCCCGGAGTAGCCGTTCTGCAGAGAATATTGCTGCTGTAGCCGAGGATGTCATGGAAGCGCCGTCGACATCGACCAGACGACGTGCCACGCAAATGGGTATCAGTCGACGGTCTCTACAGCGAATTTTGGTACAACATTTGAAGATGTTTCTGTACAAAGTCCAGACATTGCATCAGCTGTTAGCTGCTGACCGCCAATCGCGTCTAACATAACATCGAAAGGTTACTTTTGCGCCACCTGTTATTTGAAAAATAAGAGAATTTCAACAAGGCTTTTTATGAGATTTAAAATAAATTAATTTTTAAGAAACTGTTACCCGGATCTTTTTTTTATTTTATTTAAAATGGACCACAATTGTTGAAGATATTAGTTCGTATATCTATAAATTGTTTCTTAAAAAATCGCCTATTTTCCCTCACTTTTTGAAAAAGAGGTTAGGTTGAGTTAGACTGGCAGAGATAGTATGTCAGGCTTACTTACACCACGAAGTCCATTGTGATAACTAAGGCTTTCCGCCCGATTTATCTATCGTCATTACTCCATAAAACTTTGGATAAATTAGAGGATTAACATTTATCACATGCTACCTACCGTCCAATCTACAGCATGCCTAAAGCAAGGCAAATCCACCGAGACAGTCCTGCATGGTCTAGTGAATTTTATTGAAGAATCTATCTCTGTTTAAAAATATATACAATAGTAGCTTTCTTAGATATAGAGGAAACCTTCAATAACATAAATCCATTTCGGTTAGGTTGAGTTAAAGTCACAGATGGTATGTCAGGATTACTTACCCCATAGATGCTTCCAAAGCCAATGAGTCTTCTTTTGAAAAGGCCACAACATCAACTGTGTTAACGGCTCCTAATAAATCCAAAAGAACCAGATCACCTGATGATCCCCGCCTTAGAAAAATTTAAGAGACCATAATGTCTCCATCAACAGAACACTCACCAAGCCCTTTAATAAAGTGTCGAAGGAGAGTCAAGTGATGACTATTATAGACAGAAGTAGTGAGGATGGCACCATCTCCAAGGACTAATGGAGCCGCGTGAGATGCCGGCCACATCTCCAATCTGCAACGATGTAGGATGGCATCAGGGGAGAGTAATGTTCTTAGCTTTCGGTGTTGCCAGATCAGTAGACCTGTATAAGAAAGCTCTGAGTCGAGTGGGTGAGATCTGGCCTAGCGCCCAGTTGGTTCTAGTCGAGAAAAACAACATCCTTAGTCTCCTGAGAGCCCTCACCTGGATAACAGAAAAACCATCTAACTTGGCTGACATACATGAGACACACAACCCTCCGGAAGTGCGGAGCTACTCACGTCCATAATTTCTGGAGCCAATGCTCCTAACACAAAGGCTGTAACAGCTTTATCTGGGACGAGGGAATGAGGAGGGTTTCTGGACTCTTGGAGGCATCTGATGAAGACTGCCTTTTGGCCAGGAAGGCATCTTTCTCTTGGCTAATTTTTACGCTTAAGAACAAAAATCTGCTGGTCTGGAGATAGGTAATCGCATATATTGGGTGGTCTCCAGTCACTTGCATCATGATGATGTAGCACCGACAGCTCTCTTCAGGGAAGTAGTAGAAGAAGCAACGTCTGACGAGCACGAGCTGTTTATTAGGGCTGATATGAACGCCCATCATCCTATCTGGCTGATAAATCCATAATAAGCTGGGCTATTAACAGCTTTGAGCCTGCAAATCACCTAGACCATTTTCCCCTGGTTGGAGAAAATGCATCTGCATCCAGCTTTCATACATTCCGAACCGATGGAGGGATGCCAAAGTGGTGTACATAACCAGAGCATCTGTCCTGCACAGACTTCAGACTAATTATCCTATCATCCTTCCTATTGAAAGATTTGGAAAGACTTTTAGATTCTTTCATTAGGGAAAACCTAAATACAAAACTCCTGTCGGAGAACCAACTTGCTTACAACAAGGAATGTTTACAGAATCTTCACTGCATGAACATGTGAACACTACACAATCGTCGCAACATTTCAAGGAATTCACCATGGTGACATTTTTTGACATACAAGGGGTTTTTAATAACATTCCCTCAGATGCGGGCTGAAATTCCCAAACTACAAAGATATCAATAGTACGAATATCGGTACCGGAGATATCTGTCAGACAGTAGCAAACCAGGTGATCAATGCTCTCCATTTCTTTCTCATCAACGCAGCTCCTGCAGATGTCATTGGACTCAATATCCAATTTTCTTGCTTTTTCGCTGACCAGGCAGAGTCCTGTGAGAACTGACTCTAACGTAGACAGTGTTTTCCTCTCTAGTGCGAGGAGATATTTTGATCTTCTCAGTTCGTATTTTGGACAGATTTGTCTAGCTACCATACCGGAGCCGATTTCTGTCCATCTTTCATCAGTCAAATTGGGTTATATACTCCTTAGTAAACGACGAGTTGGGTTATCTTCTCCTTAGTTTAGGAAGAGTTGGGTTACCTATGTCTAATTTGCCGACAAAGTGAGTTATCTACTCCTTAGTAGAGGGTAATTTGGGTTATCTACTCCTTTGTAAACGAAGAGTTTACAAAGGAGTAGATAAGGGTCAGTTTGGTTATCTATGGCTTATTTGACAACAATCTTGTTTGTGGAGATATTCCTTAGTGGAAATACATTTGTGTTACATATTGCTTAGAAAACGATCAGATGGGTTATATACTCCTTAGTAGTGACCTATTTAGGTTATCTATTTCTTTGTAAACGACAAGTTATCTACATCTTAGTAGAGGAACAGTTGAGTTATCTATGTCTTAGTTGACGACGAACTGTGTTATCTACTCCATAGTAGAGGGACATTTGGATTATCTACTTCTTTGTAAACGACGTGTGGGGTCATCTATTCCTTAGTTAAGGTCAGTTGGGTTATCTATTTCTTAGTTGACCTCAAATTCGGTTATCTATTCTTTAGTAGGGATACTTTTGTATATACTGGTTAGTAGATGACCAGTTGGGTTATCTACTCTTAGTATATTTTTGGGTCATTTGGATTATCTACTATTTTGAAAGCGGCCAGTTGGATTATCTATTAGTAGAAAACTGTTGGGACGGGATGGTCGAAGTTTATCGACTAAGTAGTAAACGTTTAATTGGTTTCAAATGTAATTAATGCTGTCTGATATTGAAGGGTCGGGTACTGTAGGTATTATTTTATCCGATAATCAGGCTGCCATCAAGTCCCTGAAAACTATATTCCCGAATTCAAAAACTGCCCTCGACTGTCGACATCTTTACTAGATGACTGTACAAGACACCATACATGATCCAGGGGATCTGGAATATGTGGGCATGCCTCAAGCATCCTTCGAAATCTTCTAGCGAGATGGTCTCTTCATGGCATCAAACGGCAAGATGTCTCTAGGCAGTTGCAGAGAATTTTGGATTTTCCAGAATGTTGGGTCTGAAGTAAAACTTACTGTCGACAAAAATCTTTAGGTATTTTCGAAGGCAGGTGCAAGAGTATATATCATTCACTACGGTCCAAAAGTGTAACTCGTCCAAGTTATGATATGATGATGTTAGGATATGACATAGTTAGGGTATGTTTGAAGGAAATCCGCTTTAGGATATATAAAATAATTTGATCCACGTCCGTCCTTCTATCTTGTTGGCTGATTGCCAGGCATTTTGTATGTTTTTTGTAGGTGAATAATCCTGGTACTATCACAATTTTGCCATCAAAACACAGTCCACTATTCCCATGAGGATTGACAGCATTGTTGCTGCATAGCGCTCTCATGAGTACACCTTATTAACCTTTAGCCTAACAAATGAATAAAAAGCAGTCTTTATAAAATGAACTTCATTTAAAACAAATAGGTATGCAAAATGTCGATTTCCATCTTGAACAAACCTTATCTATTTGAATCTTTGCATTGATCTTTATCAACGGATTTATGTTCGTCTTGACTGAAGCCATAAAAAGATCAACTATTGGCTGATGGGATGGATATTTGAGTTTGGCGTTTCCTCTTTGATTGCTTCTTAAAGCAAACAAACATTAAGTGGTGATTACACTAGATTACAATTACAAGCTTATTCTAGAAATACATCAACTCTTTTATAATTTTAGAGCATAACATTTTTGAATATTTTTTTAATTAAAAAAGACCCTGATTAAATAATTTTTATTTGTGTTTGCTAGACCAACAGAAAAATATTCTTTTTCTTAGTAAACTAGTGCTTTATGCGCTAGATGTAAATTGTAAACTATAAAATTTATTTTGAAAGATAAAGATAACAGTTAATCAGGTCCAGTAAAAGATTGAATTAAAGCATACATAACAAGCACCATAAAGATTGAATGCCCAACGAGCAGAGTCTCACGATTTATATCTTCCATTTAATGTTACAAGCAAAAAATGAAAAAGAAAAAACGCACACACAATAAAACTAAGCTGGCGTACTCCCAGTTGAAACTCTTTTTCCGCCATGGATGCCAAGCGGTGGTGGCCACCAGACCAACGAAACTTTCACATACACAGGACGAGCCAGTTGCTATAATATGAATACATATTTAATTACATGAATATACAGAGAGCAGAAAAAGAAAGTGTACATTGGCTGGTGAACTCATTGTCCAATTCGATATGCAAAAATAAACATAAGATTAAAATAGAAAACCAATTTTTTAGTAGTGTTTTTCGATAAAAGACATTCGTTCTATCTTAAGAATTGTTGAGAATTATACTTCAAGTATATACTCGTACATATCACCATACAAAGAAGACAATCAGTAAGCATCATCCAAAACGCAAGAAAAACATTCCACACTATGGGATTCCACACTGTCTTCTTCACCACTCCACAAGTAATTTCGCAAGACTAGCAGTCTCTCGTGATAAACGCGTCGTCCGATCATCGAGACGAACGCAGCAGGGACATATAAGCTTCAGAATGTTTACAGTTCCCAACCAGTGCTGACTCTGCAAAGAAATTTGAGCATATGCCAACCTTCTAGAGAGGTAGCACGGCATAGACACAATATGTTCTACTGATTCCTCCAACTCTTCGTCAATGCAACTTCTGCATAAGTCATTTCTCAACACCTCCGGGCTCTCTATGTGCCATGCAATAAGTCAGTAACCCGTCATGACACACACGATAAGTGAGACGTCCGGTTTCGGTAACGACCATAGGGCGGATGTGCGTTTCAACTTTGAGCAGGGCCATATCAAGGTATTCTACTGCTTGCTCCTCCTCAGTGTCTCCACAGCAAACGAAATATTGCAAGACTTCCAGTGTGTCTGCGTGCCGTCCAATAAGGCAGGTACATCAGGTCTCGGTTCTGCGTCAACTTGGAATGTATACAGTTCCTTGCTAGTGCTAACGCTCCATAGAAATCTGAGCCTAGGGTAGACAGATCGGCTACATACACATATGATCTTCTACTGATACAACACAGTCTTTGTCACGGCAGCATCTGCAAAAGTCATTTCAAAGGTTCGTTTCATCTTTAGGCAGAGCAACATCAGCTTGGAGTTTATAAAGTTTCTGGCCAAAGATAACACTCAAAAGTAAAGTGAGTCTAGGCTAGCCTGCCGCATTCTAGAGAGAGATTGGATACATACACAGAAGATGTTCTACTGATTCCTCCTATTATTCGTCACCTCCGAAAAAACCTACAGTATCTCCCTAACACTATATGATAGACGTCCGGTTTCGATAACGACAGTATGACAATGCACTGCGACGTCCGGTCTCAATAATGACAGCAGGGTGGTGGTTCGTTTCAAATTTAGGCAGAGTAACAACAGTTTGGAATGTAAAGGGTGGTTAAATTGTAAGGGCCGATGTTGAATGTGAACCACACCTAAACGTCAAGTTTTTTTCTGCATTTCATTTGACATTTCTCAATTTCAGACTAACTCAATTTAAACCATGGAAAGATACGCAAAAGATAAATAACAAGTAAGAAAGTTTCAGTCGGGTAAACCGACTAAGGTATACCCTCACTTTGTAAGTAATGTAATATTGAATATTACACGAATTATTCTGTCAATTTGTGTGGGAGCTACCAGAAGGGGTTTAACAAATACACCTATTTTTCGCTGAACAGTAGATACTTTAAATTCATTGCACTGCGCCGAATTTTAAGCGTTTATGTGCACTGGTATAAACGTTATGAGATATTAAATTGTGGTATGATTTGACCATTTTGTGTGGGAGGTACAAAAAGGGGCGTGGCGATAACGTCCATTTTTCACAGGGCTATAGGCACTATAAAAACATTACACTGTACAAAATTTCAAGTATTATTATACACTTGTATTAATGTTATAAGCTGTTAACTTTTGGTGCAAAATGGTACCTTTGTGTGGGAGGTACCAAAAGGGGCGTGGCAACAACGCCCATTTTTCTCTGGACTGTAGGCAATATAAAATCATAACACTGTGCAAAATGTCAAGTATTTTAGTACACCGTTATTAATGTTATAAGCTGTTAATTTTTGGTGCAAAACGGTGCATTTGTGTGGGAGGTACCTAAAGGGACGTGGCAACTTCGCCCATTTTTCTCCAGTTGATAGCGACTAATAAACTAATACTATGTGTGGAATTTCAGAAGATTCGAATAAATAGTATAGTAGTTATTAAAGAATCAATATTTCACAACATTTTAACCCTTTGTGTGGGAGGTACTAGAAGGAGTGGACCAATATGGCCCATCTTCGAACTTAGCCGGAGATAGAAAAAAATATTACCACATACCAAATTTGAAGTCAATCCGTTACTCCTTTCGAGAGTTATCGTGCGCACCAGCCAGCAGACAGACAGACAGGCAGACAGACAGACAGACGGACAGATAGACAGACAGACAGACGGACGGCCATTGCTCATTCGTCTTAAAATGACCCAAAGCGAATATCCGCCGAACATACTTAGAGTCTTAGATCACTCCTTCGATGTGTTACACTTTTTTCCGTAGCAAATGATATATACCCTCGTCACACTAAAGTGAGGGTATAAAAAGATACACAAAATGGGCGTTCAAATCAAAATGCATTTCGTGCACTTCGTGATGTTTTTTTTTATCAGCATAATCGACCAAATGTGTCCACAATCGGGAGAATTTTAGCAAATCGGGTCTGTATGAGATGTGAAAACACCTGTGCATACTCGCCCAGTTCGTTTGGTGCGGCTTATGGGCTGGCAACGTCATCGGGCCATACTTCTTCGAAATGAGGCCGGTCAGGCAGTTAATGTGAATGGTGTTCGCTATCGTGATATGATAACGAACTTTTTATGGCCCGAATTGGAAGATATGAATGTGGACAATATGTGTCCACTTGCCACACAGCTAACGAAACAATGGCTCTTTTGCGCAACAAATTCAATGGCCGTGTTATCTCACGTCGTGGCGATGTCAATTGGCCGCCAAGATCATGTGATTTGACACCGTTGGACTTATTTCTTTGGGGTTAGCCGATAAGCCAGCAATAATTCAAGAGCTAAATGATGAGATAATTCGGCACATTAACGGCATAGAACCTCAATTATGCCTCAGCGTCATCGAAAATTTGGACCATCGGATGGAGGTGTGCCGCCGAGGTCGAGGCGGCCGTTATATTGTTCCCTACATTATTGAACCATACCAATATTATCATAATAAAAAGAAATGACAATAATTTCCTAAATAATTTGTGTTTTATTCAAAATCAACATCGGCCCTTAAAATCATACCACCCTTTATGAAGTTCCTGCCCAGAGCTAACATTGAAAATAAATGTGAGTCTAGGTTAGCCTGGCCTTCTCTAGAGAGAGCTGATACATACACAGAAGAAGTTCTGTTGATTCGTCCTCCTATTCGTCACCGCAGCAAAAGTCTTTTAACAAGACCTACAGTATCCCTCTAACATTAAAAGTTATACGCCTTAGCAGGGCCACATTAGCATGAAAAGTATACAGTTCCTGACCGGTTACCACCTGACAGTAGTTCCTAGTCTTGCAATTTCATCTGCTTTGCAGTTTCCTGTTATGTCCCCGTGGCCCGGCATCCAAATCATGTGAATGTTAACTGTTCAGGCATTTCGTTAAGATATCCACGACTGCAACTTTTTAATTCAGGAAGAGATTCTCCAGGGACTTTATACCTGCCTGACCATCAGAGAAAATATTGATACGGACTGTAGTCAGAATATTAATTCTGTCATTCTGCTATCGCTCTATTGCTCTTTTTGCAATGAATAGCCCTAGTTCCTTGGACAAGACATCAAAGCCAATATGATTACAACGTTTGCAACCGTCATTTTGAAAATATTGATACCGCTTTTGGTGGGAGTATTAATTCTCAGCCATTCTGCTGCTGCTCTAAATGCTAAGAAGTTTGTCTTGTAAACTCTACACTCAGTAAGTAATATTTTTGCAATGGATTGCCCTAGCTCCTTAGAAACGACACAAACGCCAATATGATTATAATGTTTGGGACTGTCCTTTTATCTTTATTCAGTGGCTATCTAACATTTGTTGCCTTAATGACACTATCTCCCAAAAAGACCTTGCAGGGTGCAGCGAGATTTCCCATATATTGCAGTTCCCTTGAAGCATCTAAAGTAGTTCCTAAACGTGCAGGTTCATCTTCTTTGTAGTTCGCTGGTGGATATTGAATCGTTCAGTCATCTCGTTAAGAGATCTGCGACCATTGTGGGAAGTTGTTTGAATATCCAGCCACTTTAGAGGGATTTCTGTTCCTATGGGGTATACAAATGTCAAAATCTGATTCAGCTATAGTGAAATGAACAATATCAGAAGTATAGTGTAGTCAACAATGTCCGAAAGAATGACCATTTCTTGACAGAGTGTAAGTTTTCTAAGTCTGCCCGCAGAAGTAAATCTTGGTATGGAGGACATGTTTTAGGATGTATCTAAAAGTACTTGAAAGCTTTGCTCTAGTCGTTAGTGCCACGTCATCTGTACAGACAATAAGCTTAAACTTTGAATTATTTCCTTCTTCATTTTAATAATTTCGTAAGAATGGTTTCTAAGAATCGAAATTTCCATGGCCATTTTGTAATTCATCCTTCAGTTTTACTAACCAAAAACAGTCACCTTTCACGTACGTATTATACGGCAAATAATGGCAAATTCAAGCATTTTTTTAATTATTAAAATAATTATTGTTTCTTGGTCTTCGATGGACTCGCCATCTGAAGCATTGAATCTCGTATTTCAATGTGGATCTATCCTCCATGTTTACTTATCTTCAACTGTGAAAAAATGTTTGGTTGTCG